>CM044438.1:114062408-114083296 GCA_024363595.1 Xenopus borealis
CCCATTTGGTCTGTCATTTCAGGTACTGCAAAATCAACAGATTTACATCATTTTGAGGGGCAAAGCTAGAAAAAAGTAAGTTCACACCCAAAAACCATACATTTTCAGAAAGTACAAATTCCGCCGAATCCAAATTGGGTATGCATGTCTTTCTACTCCAAAGCACCAAGCGGCAAACCTTTCCTAAATGTGGCAATAAAGGCAGCTTTACATTTCTGAAAATCGCCTAAAAATATTGCAATTGGCCACATTTATCTCACCCAATTTCTTACATAAAATTGTAAAATTTGTCTATGGAACAGTTTGATGTCCAGTATGCACAGATACACGAAAGCAGCTAGCATGTGTGGATCCGAAATAAAAATAGTGCAAAAGACTTTTCTCTGCTGCCGATTTGCCTTCTGTGAACAAAGACCTGTGACTAAACATTGTCTGCCAAAAGACCCCCTAACAGCACAAAGACCCCCCAAAGCCATATATCTTTGGAAAGTACACACTCTGAAGAATCAAAAAAAGGTAATTATGTCTTTCTACTCCAAATTACTATACTGCAAAGCTACGCTAAAGGCAGCGTTTTTTATGACATTTCTGAAAATCGGCTAAAATTATTGCAATTGGCCATATTTATCTCACCCAATTCCTTACATACAAATTGTAAAACACCCTAAATATTGATGCCACTGGTCTACTAAACAGTTTGATGCTCAATATGCATAGATATACCAAAGCAGCTGGCATGTGTGGACCTCAAATAAAATGATTGCATTTGAATTTTCTCTGCTGTCTTTTAGCCTTCTGTGAAGAATGACCCATGACTGTGTATTATTCGCCAAAAGACCCTCCTAACAGCACATAGACCCCCAAAACTGTATATTTTTGGAAAGTACACATTCTGACGAATCTAAAATGGGTAATTATGTCTTTCTACTCCAAACTACTGTATTGCAAAGCAACGCTAAAAGCAGCAGTTTTTGTGACATATGTGAAAATTTCCTAAAAATATTGCAATTGGTCGCATTTATCTCAGCCAATTTCTTACATACAATTGTAAAACACCCTAAATATTGACGCTGTATTTGTGTGGGTATATGGGTGTGCAACAGTAAGTGGGGGCAAAGAAGTGAAAAATTGAAAAAAGCAAAAAAAAAAAAAGAAAGTTTGATAAAAACAAATGTGTAATAAAGTACATTTTGTACCTGGAGATAGGCAAAGTCTCTCTTTCTCAAGCACCACTGGAGGACCGCAGCAGGAAGGCTCCCAGGCAGATCAGAACCAGCAGAGAAGGGAGGCGGTCCTGGGAGGCAGGATTTTTTCCCCCAGAAGCAGCCACGTGTCAGCTGACGTTGGCACTGCTACTGGTCCTGTGGGGAGCAATCAGTGGGGCCAGTGGGCAACTGAGGACCCAGACTGAGGATCCGGAGCTCGTTGCCTAGGGGGGTGCCAAGTGATCTGCAGCTTTTCCCGACATCGCAAGCCGCAGATCACAGAAGACATGAGGAATCTGCTGACAACGTACACGGTACGTGTCAGCATAGTCGCTGCATCATGGGGTCTGGTGGGGGGGTGGGGTGTCGATCGGTGGGGTCATCAGGAGGGGGTTGCGAAGTGATCTGCAGCTTTTACCCGGCATTGCCCTCTGCAGATCACTGAAAAAAAACAGAAGTGCCAAACAACGTACTAGGTACGTGTTTGGCAGTCTGAGCCCTTGCCTGCCAGAATGTACGGGGTATGTGCTTGGCAGGCAAAGGGTTGAATCATCAGAATAAAAGTAAATTTGATTGCACACGACCATTGTCTTAATTTATTTTGTATATATAAACCTAAAATACACGAATAAGGACAAATAACAGGTCAGATTTAACAAGACAGAGTCTTATAAACTGTCTGTTTAAATTAAATAAGTAGAAAAATTATATTTTTATCTTGTTATTTTGTTTTGTGCTTTCAGAAAAGGTGTGTCTAATACAGTCATTTGAGAAGCACAAAATCACAAGATAGTACAGGTTTATCTAAAACTTGAGGTAATACTATGATATCATAATGGTGACCTACTTTCAGCCAGAGTATATCATAAGTGTGTTACTATGGTAACCTCTGATGAAAATGTCAACATGGTAACCTCATGTGGTAATTCATTATGATATCAGTTCTAACATTAATGTCAGCAAATAATGGCGAATCTAAATCGCTGGATTAGATATTAATATAACCTACTTAGCAAAAATGGGAAATATTCTAAAACATTAAAGGCAGCCAGAAGACATAATACCATAGTCTAGTAATATTTTTTCCATTAATCTGCCGGTCTCTGCAAAGTTTTTCAAATGCCTTCTATGTGCCACATACTATTAGTTTGAAGGAGATCATCCCCATTGAAATTAAAAATAGGAAAATGATACGTTTCAAATGAATTACATTAAAGGGGTTGTTTATATTTAATTTAAATTTAGTACGTAGATGTAGAGAGTAAACTTCTGACACAATTTGCAATTGTATTTCATCTTTTATTTGTCTTTTTTTTAATTATTTCATTTTTTATTCAGCGGCTCTCCAGTTCAGATTCAGCAATCTGGTTGCTAGTGTCCAAATACATATTATTATTATTAATAATAATAATAATAATAACAGAAAGGAAAGAAAACAGAAATGCCAGTTGAAAAGTTGCTTCAAATTAGCCATTCTATAAAAAAGATAACCACCCATACAAAAAGATAACCACCCTTTTAATATACTGATAAGGTTTTGAGTGCAGAGAACCTATTTTCTTTTATAATTAAGTGGCATTCAGATGTACAAGGACATTGTTGGGGACAGGCTGTGAATGCAGTAGGGTTGCCACCTGTCCGGTTTTGACCCGGACAGCCCGGTATTTTGAAGGGCTGCCCGGGTCAACACTTCCTGCCCGGTTTTCCAAATAAGGAAAACCGGGCGGGATTAGCTTGATTGACGCATTGATCGACCAATTGACGATCACGTTGTCATAGGCCCGCCCACCAACGTCACGGGCCCGCCCATCGACGTCATAGGCCCACCCCCTTGTCCGAGTTTAGCCACAGCAAAAGGTGGCAACCCTAGAATGCAGTGTTTAGTAAAGACAGGTGTCTGCTTAATTGTTTATTGTTTTTTAAAACTGTTGATTCATCAAAGCTTGCTCTATTTTCCTATATCTAAAATAATATAAATATATATTTATATATATATATATTTAATATATATTAAAATTCCATTTTCTATGTTTGCAATTTCAGCAGGGCTATGCTTTGTCTGTACTCTCTTTTATATATTTCAGGTCTATATTTCCTATTTTACTACCATTCTGTATTTGACTATAAAACTGGTAACGCTTCTTACCTACAGTTACTTATTTCAGACCAGGCATCAAGCCATTTAATTCACCGGAAAACAGACATCGTTTTCTTTTCTCTTTGAACAGTACTGGCTGAATAACTTCTTGTTCTGTAAATGCCCAAAGATATACCCTTTGGCCCTACAATTTCACCAACTAAATGTATCCCTGATAATAAACCATCTCATCAAACAGCCAAAAAGCCAGTGGCTTAAAAACTCACCAGCGGGGCCTGGTACAGGATTGGCACCCAGGCCCCCCTTTCCAGCCCTCCACCCTTATGAATCATGCACCGGAGTGCCGCTAGTGTGCGCAATGTAAAATCTCCCTCTGTCTAGCTGCTTGCAATAACTGTTGTTGCGGCTTCAATGGGCCCCAAAGGAGTTGCGGACCTGGGTGCAATTGCACCCTCTGCACGCCTTGTAGTTACGCCACTGCAAAAAGCTGTAAAGAGATTCTTAATAAAAGAAAGATAAATCGCTCACTTGCCTTTTCTGAAGAGGAATGCAAGCGGAGTTTTGGGAAGTTATTTCTTAAAGGGGTGGTTCATCTTCAAGTTAACTTTTAGTATATTGTAGAAGGGCCAATTCTAAGAAACTTTTCAATTGGTCTTCATTATTTATTTTTCATAGTTTTTTAATGATTTGCAATTTTCTTCTGTTTCTTTGCAGCTTTTAAATGGGGGGTCACTGACACCATCTAAAAACAAATGCTCTGTAAGGCTACAAATGTATTGTTATTGCCACTTTTTATTACTTATCATTCTATTCAGTCCATATACTATTCATATTCCAGTCTCTTATTCAAATCAATGCAGGGTTGCTAGGGTAATTTGTACCATAGAAACCAAATTGCTGACGCTGCAAACTAGAGAGCAGCTGAATAAAAAGCTAAATAACTATAAAACCAAAAACAATAAAAAATGAAAACCAATTGCAAATTGTCTCAGAATATCACTCTCTACATTATACTAAAAGTTAACTCAAAGGTGAACAACCCCTTTAATAAAGACTATATGATTTTAAAGTTTAATTTCAATATATACTAAATTTGTTTTTCAATTTATGTGCCTTTGAAGGCTTTTTTTTTATGGCGAAGCTTGAAAAAGCATCACTAGTAAATAGGTATTTATTTCCCTAATTAATAAAAACTATGAAGTCATTTTGCGCACATCAGCTATTATTTCTACCTTACTACAGAATATGGGCACCAATTTTAAATCTTATTTCTTTTGGAGTGGAGGGTTTTTGGTGCAAACAATCCACTCCATCTGTTGACATCTTTCAACAACAGATTCATGAGGAGTGTAGGCTTAGAAACTTCCCAGTTTCACACATGCCTTAGGGCTAAACTCCACAGATGATTTTGGAGCGAACCGATGCGCTGCAGAAAAACACAGGAGTGTTTTACCGGCCTGGCCGGTACTTTTGATGGTTGAACCCAATGTTATTAATAAGAGAAAAAGATAAATCTAGAGGAAGGCAACCCTGAGGGTCACGTCAGATGCGACGGATATAAGGTAAGTAAAGGCATTGTCGGATGGTGTTGCAGCTTGATACGACACAACATGACTGGCGGATGCAGATGCTGCAACCTCATCTATTTCCATCTCTTAGCTTATTTCCGTCGCATCTGACGGGACACCTGTGTTTTTCGAGTAGTGTGTTGGATCACACTGAAATCGTCCTTGGAGTTCAGCCCTAAGGCCATTTGTAAAATCTAAGAAAGGAATGGAGATAGCTTGGAGAGACTACTGCTATGCTTATACAACAGCATAAGCATACTTTATTTGTAACCAACTATAACAATCTGTTTACCTTGGATCCCGAAGGAAGGTAGCTGATCCAGGAGAACTGATGGTAACAGGAACCTCTCAACGGCTCCGGTATTCACCGACACCCTTTTGGGGCCCCGGCCTTTCTTCTGCAGAGGTAGTAGAGAAGTCAGGCGAGTTACCAGGAGCGAGGTATCAAGGAATCAGGCAAGGCATAGTCAAGTGCAGGCAAAGGTCGGTTCCAGAAGACGGGTTACAGAGAAGCGAAGTACCAAGGGGTCAGGCTAAGGTGTAGTCAAATGCAGGCAGAGGTCGGTTTCAGGCAGCGAAGGTTCTGAAGTCAGGAAAACAGGCAGAGGGTCAAAACCAGGAAACTCGGACAAACAGGGCTTTAGCAGGAACAGTAAGAACTGAAGCCAGCTTGGGCAAAGTGAGGAGGAAGAGGAAAGTATTTAAGGGAACAGGAACCAATCAGGAGCAGGCTGAGGAAGACAGACACATCAGGGACCAATAGGAAGCTAATCGCCCAAATTAGAGGTCATAGCCTAAGTATTTTGGTGCGAGTGTCCAATTTGACTTGCGCAGGCGTTTCGACACCGGCGCCTAAGTTGATGTGCGCCAGTGGCGGGTGTTACACCATCTGTGAATTGTACAATATCATAATTATTTTGTGTTTGATAAATGTTATATGCAAACCTAGGGAAAGGCCAAGGTAAAGGCATGGGCTCCCACATAACCATACATACAAAACCACATTCTTCTCAGGTGGGATAGTTCTGAATAATCTCTACATTTTCAAATGTTAGCTGCTGCACAATTCCTCCTCGCTGATCGTGCACTATGCTTAGATATGTGTCTAAACAGGGAAAGGGTAGCATAGGTCCTTGTTATATACAGTAAATGTGGCCATAGATGTTAAGATTTTTATAAGCTCTTTTCATTATCATAAGTCCAAGCTTATCCTGAAACGATTTGTCCATCGCAAAATGAGTTGCGTGTCGCGTCAAAAACGACGCACAACACATTTTTTTCCCGAATTTTTGCTGGCGTTTCGCGAATTTATTCGCCAGTGGCGGGAATTCGTAGCGAATTTGCCCCTGGCGAATAAATTCGCCCATCACTAGTAGAAAGACCATTTCAAGCGATATCATCTAATTAGGAAAACTGTAGGTAGCTGTCCTGCAAACAATTGGACAACGGGTACATTTCAAAAATCTTTAGACGCACAATCATTCTGGGCCCACTAACCTCCCAATGGATTTGTCACTCACATTAAAATTTTTAAGGAGAGAAACGTCTATGGTGAGCTTAAGAGATATCAGAAGAGTTAAAACTTTTCATTGCTTTAATCCTATAGGTCAGTGGTCCTCAAACTTGGCCCTCCAGCTGTTAAGGAACTACAAGTCCCACAATGCAATGATGGAGTCTGACAGCCACAGTCAGGCAAATGCATTGTGGGACTTGTAGTTCCTTAACAGCTGGAGGGCAAAGTTTGAGGACCACTGCTATAGGTTATCTACGTTGATATAAAACTGCATTTGTTTCATACAAAGCACCAGTAACAGAGCCACCATATAACTGTTATTTTTGGTTGATCATTTTACATGTAAATAAGCAAAACAAATGGAATGGAAAAGTCAGTTGCTGGAAGATGGGTTTTAAAGTGCTAGGACATAAAAAGTAAAAATATGAAGTCCCTGCAGTTAGTTGGTGTCCAGACAATATAACTGCTTGTCATACTGCTACGTACAGATTATGTTCATGGTATGTCTGTATCATAGACTGTTCTCCCAGCCTGTTGATGGCCTTTATATCATTCTTGCTATTCTATATTTTTGCTGTCTGGGACAGTTGTTGTAAAACTATATTCTTTTAGGGAAACACGGGCTTATTCAGGAACACAGTGCAAAGTGCAAATCAAAACATGAATACTCACAAAGCAATTCCAGAATACTAATCTAATTGTGGGCACCTGCAAAACTGCAAATGCAAATTAATGCAAAGTGATCCAATAATGAGACAAATTAGCAACTGCATGCACGTTGTGAAATGATTTTTTCCTTGCACTTGGGTTCATATTGGGTCACTTCCAGCCATCAGTGTTAATAATGTCAATAGTGGCCTCAAAGCAGGTGCTGATCTTTTAATGAATGGCTTAGAGGCAAGTTTTGGTTGTATAAAAAACAGATGTCCTGCCAAACATTCTCTCCTGTAGGCTGCCAGTCCATATAGGGGCTACCAAAAAGCCAATCAGAGCTCTTATTTGGACTTTTTCATGCTTGTGTTTCTCTCCAACTGTTTTTTAAATTTAAATGTGGCTCACGAGCAAAAAAGGTTGGGGACCCCTGCACTAAGGGAACCCTGGAATTACTACCATGGCTAGGCTGACATGTCCACATCTCCCTTGTAACAGTGTGAGCACTTGAGTGTTATAACTCAGAGCGATCTGAAAGGGTTGCATTGACGCTCGTCATACATTGCAAGGAAACACTAGTATGTTTCTATTAGTATTGTATTTCTCTATTTTGTGTCTTTATACTTATTATTGTGTTCTTATAATCGAGTCCTACAGATCAGTGGTGTAACTAGGTATACAAGGTATACAGTAGATCCAGTGGTCAGGGGGAGGCTGTATCCCCAGCCCCCTCTGACTTTTAATAAAGTTGTGCAATCCAGCTTAGTAAGACCGGCAAGAGTGGGCTGTAAGGGTAGAACTACACTGCCGGATGTGATGGAAATAAGGTAACTAATAGACTTGTCGGATTGCAGCATTTGCATCAGTCATGTTGCGTCAGATTAGCTACAATATTACTTACCTTGTTTCCGTCACATCTGACTTAACGCAGGTACTTTGTCGCCCAGTATTGGATGTGGCAGAATCGGCCATGTAGTTCTAACCTAAGGGGCAACAGAAGACATGGAACCTCAGTGCATTCAATTATGCTGCTGCAGATTATATGTTTCCCACCTGAGGAAGCTTGCTCCTGCTGCCCCCGCTCATCTTTTTTGCCCTGGGGGAGGGTCCAGAGGGCCTGGATGCTAGTGCAGAGAAGAACAATTGTGCTCCATGAGCTATTACAGCTGAATTTCTGGGTTAAAAACTGTTATTTTTTTGAAAATAATGGAAAATGGCATCAAGTGGGTTACACCACCACAATGTGAGGTCCCTAACATCAAGAGAAGAACCAAAGATTGTCTTCAAAGCAACAAATATATCAGGGCAGTAGACGATAGTAATCCTGCGCCCTACTATTTAAATTATACAGGCATGGGACATGTTATCCAGGATGCTTGGGACCTGGGGTTTTCCGGGTGATGGAACTTTCTGTAATTTGGATCTTCATACTTTTAGTCTACTATGAATTAATTTAAACATTAAATAAACCCAATAAACTGGTTTTCCTTCCAATAAGGATGGTAGATGGCTATTACGTAATTTGGAGCCATCTGGCTAATGGGATTCTGGATAGTGGATCCAATACCTGTACTTTATCCTATTTCTATAGGAGATTAGGAGCCTCTGTGCATTTTAGAAAGTCTGCACTGGAACAAACAAGTTTGCTTCAAAGAGACTGTTCTTCTAAAGAGTCTGAATAGAAACAGGGTGGAACTATATCAGTGGCTAATGCAATATGACAAAGTAGGGTCCGTTTATCAACACTAGGGAAATGCGCACCTGAGCAATAGCCCATAGCAACTAACCAGTGATTAGCTTATTGCAGCCCTCTGCAGTCAGAACAATGAAAGCAAAAATGTGATTTGTTTCTTGATAAGTTGCCTCAAAGGTGCAAATGTGTCAATGTAAAGAAGGGTGCCATCTACTGTATATTAAAGGAAAACTATACCCCGATAATGAATACTTGAGCAACAGATAGTTCATATCAAATTAAGTGACATATTAAAGAATCTTACCAAACTGGAATATATATTTAAGTAAATATTGCCCTTTTACATCTCTTGCCTTGAACCCCCATTTCATGATGGTCTGTGTGCTGCCTCAGAGATCACCTGACCAGAAATATTCCAACTCTAACTGTAAAGGGAAGAAGTGTTGAAGCAAAAGACACAACTGTCTGTTAATTGGCTCATGTGACCTAACTTTATAGTTTGTTTGGTATGTTTGTGTGCACCGTTGAATCCTAGGATCCCAGGAGGCTGTCCTTATTTTTTAAAATGGCAATTTTCTATTTATGATTACCCAATGGCACATGCTACTAAAAAAGTATATTATTATGAAAATGGTTTATTTACATGAAGTAGGGTTTTACATATGAGGTGTTTTATGCAATATCTTTTTATAGAGACCTACATTGTCCGGGGGTATAGTTTTCCTTTAACCAGTTCGGGAGAGAAATAGAAATCATTCCAGGGCTGTGCAGCATTCATTCTCCACTAAAAGTTTCTTACTAATAATGATACCTCCCGGCTGAGAATGGGCAAATCATCTCACAGAATGATGAACTCCCCTAACACTGACCTGCTCATCTGTTGTGCCACATATCCAAACCTACAGAACACACAGAGGTGGGTCTCACTGTTTGAAAAAAAAAAAATTGTTTAGATCAATTTTTTAATTGAAATGACAATTCTGCTTGATTCTGAGGTTCCCGGTGTTTACTCCCAAAGGTTATTCCATTGAAAACACTTTGGAAGTGGAAGTCCTACGCATGTAGGCGCCGAACGCAGGAAAAATGCAGCATGTTGCATCTGAACCTGCGTTCGGTGCCTTCATGCGTTGGTGAGTACAGCCCCATTGAAAAGCATTGAGTGCGTCTATACCTGCGCTCTCCTGCGGTTGAACGCAGCAAAACAGAACGCAGGGGAGCGCAGGTAAAAACGCTTGTGTGTAAGAGCCCTTAACATCATAGCTGCAACTTGATTTAACCCTTTTGCTGCCAGCCGTTTTGTCCTAAATGCGAACATCTACTGCCAAGCAGTTTTTAGACATTTTGTTCACTTTCGGTTTAAGGGTCTTTCCTGGGGCGGTCTTTTAGTTCACCCAAGAAAACAATATATTGTTTTTTTTCAGGACAACCGTAACAGAATATGCAAGAATTTTAGTGTAATTATACTTCTGTAAAAGAATATAGGCTTCTAAGGGGGGAATGTAATTAAAGAGCAAAACATTGCGCACCAATAAGAGTAAAAATCTACGTCTCGCCATGTAATATTGTTCCTTAAATGGTTATTGCCTTGCGAATCGTTACTGCGCATTGTAATTGCGCATTCTTAAGAAGTGCTTGAGGGTGTCGCAATCTTTTGGAGCAAACATTGCGACTTTTTCAGCACAGTATAAAAGCTGCCGGTGCAGAGAGAAGGGCTCAGCTGCTGAGAATGTACGGGGTACATGCTTGGCAGTTAAAGGGTTAAGAAAATGCACAAGGTAATTATCATGTGTTTTGGAGCATCACAATCAGCTGCGCCAAATGCAACAATACAAGAATTCTGGGGGGAAATGATGTGTTGAAGGTAAAATTGCAGCCAAAAAGTGCACTTTGCACATTGTTGCAAATAAGACATCATCAGTGGATAAATGCAGTGAAATAGCAGTATTAGGGCTCCTACACACGGGCATTTTTACCTGCGCTCTCCTGCGTTGCGTTTTGCCGAGTTCAAACGCAGGGGAGCGCAGGTATAGACGCACTCAATTATTTTCAATGGGGCTGTACTCACACAAACGCATGTGAGCGCCGAACGCAGGAAAAATGCAGCATGTTGCGTCTGAATCTGCGTTCGGTGCTTACACGCGTCTCGTGGGTACAACCTCATTGAACAAAATGAGGTGCGTCTAGACCTGTGCTCCCCTGCGTTGCGTTTGGCTGCGTTCAGCCGCAGGGGAGCGCAGGTCTAGACGCGTTCGGTCCAAAACGCCCGTGTGTAGGAGCCCTTAGGTTATGAACATGGGCCTTTTTTAAAAACTGTAGCGTGATCCACGGCGAACATCTGCGCGTGTGTCCATAGCCATACAACTAATAATCATTGAATCAATTTTAAAATACTTTGAAATGGCCTTTGATAATTGTACTGTATCACTCATAGATGGCAAAGACCTTATTTTAAAGGTGGCCATGCACTGGCAGATGAAGCTGCTAATATCAGTCCTTTAGACCAATTCAGCAGCTTATCTGCCTGTGTATGGGGGCTTCTGATGGGTCTCCTCAATCGATATCTGTCCACGATATCGATTGGGAAGGTTTAATTTTTTAACTGAACAACAGTTGGAGCCCATTCCTCCTTGTTGTAATTTGATCGGATTACCCAAATTTAGCCTTGTCAGGGGAAAAAACATTGCCAAACGAGTGGATCTAAAAGTGTATGGCACAAACTTGTAGAGAGGTGAAACCTACCCCCTTCACACCAGTGGCGTAACTACTCTCTGGTGGGCCCTGGTGCAGGAATGGCACCCAGGCCCCCTTACCGGGCTCTCCCCCTATCAATTGCACATTGGAATTCTCCTAGCCGC
Organism: Xenopus borealis; assembly: GCA_024363595.1. Classification (NCBI taxonomy): domain Eukaryota; kingdom Metazoa; phylum Chordata; class Amphibia; order Anura; family Pipidae; genus Xenopus; species Xenopus borealis. Next base: position 114,073,992 of record CM044438.1, read on the forward strand.
CCCAAGAGGGAGCGGGCTCTGGTGCAATTGCACCCCCTTCTCCCCTGGTAGTTACGCCACTGCTTCACACAAAAGATCTGGCATTCTATAAACATCCAATTATCTTTCTGTTGAATAGTTGTGCCATCCACCCATTTGTAGTTACAGTGTCGGACTGGGATGCCAGGGGCCCACCACAAAACCTTAGACTGTGGGTCCACTTTTCAAACTAATATTCCTCCTCTCTTCACTCAACCTCTTTATTCTCATAGTATTTTAAATCTACTTACTATATTCTTCCATTATTACACCCCCCCTCCAAAAAAAAGGATATGATAGTAAAATAGGCTAAAAGGTTAGAAGCAAGAGGCCCCATGGACACCTGAGAGTTTTCCTAGTATCCCATTGGGCCAGTAATATGTAATATGTGTAAATACAGCCCCGTCCTCAATCATCTAAAATATAATTATACCAATCCCTGCAGAAGTCCCTTGGTGTCCCAATGATCTTCAAAAGCTTTAGTGAAATTTAGCTTTGTTACAAATACATTTCCAATCTTTGAGTTTATTCCATTTTAAACTCTTCAAAGTCTTGGGTTCATTCAAATTAGGCTTTCCAAAATGTGGATTTATATATCTTGCAAGTGATTTTAAAGCCAGTTTATGTTAAATGACACAGGGGCTTATTTATCCAGGCCTGGATTTCCTTCACGCGCACCCAGAAACCTCTCTAACTCACAAATTTGTATTTTCAAAAAGTGACGTTTTTGTATCTATTAAGCACTTCAGCATCTAATCGCTTGAAAGTTCATGTAGAAATCAATGGGAGTTATGCAACGCAAACATTTTGTTCTAGTTTATTTTGACTTTGTAGACTCACAAATAGGAGATATTTGAGTTTTTTCCCACTATTTTGTTCAATCTAGTTTTTCATATTGGGATTTTTTAATAAATAAACAAACATTCAACCCATTATTGTCGGGAAGCCTGTTGCTTAGATGCTTACGAAAAAGCAATCTCCTATAGTCTCAATTTGATACAAATAATACTGTTTAAAATGATTTCCTCTTTCTCTGTAAAATGATAACAGCCCCTTGTACTTGATCCAAAGCAAAATATAATTAATCCTTATTGGAAGCTAAACCAGACTATTATTTAATGTTTACATGATTTTCTAGTAAACGTAAGGTATGAAGATCCAGGTTATGGAAGGATCAGTTATCCAGAAAACCACAGGTCCCGAGCATTCTGCATAATAGATCCCATACCTGTATATCAGTTACACTTGAAAGCAACAGGTCAGACTCAATTTCTATTTTAACCAAGCCATTTAGAAGTATCCGGTGGTTGCAACATTAATTTTAGTTATTTAAACAGAGAGAACCCTTACTGGTATCAGCCACTGCACCCCATTTCTACTTACAAGGATATTAAAGGGATACTGTCATGGGAAAACATTTTTTTTTCCAAAACACATCAGTTAATAGTGCTACTCCAGCAGAATTCTGCACTAAAATCTATTTCTCAAAAGTGCAAACAGATTTTTTTATATTCAGTTTTGAAATCTGACATGGGGCTAGACATATTGTCAGTTTCCCAGCTGCCCCCAGTCATGCGCTCTGATAAACTTCAGTCACTCTTTACTCCTGTACAGCAAGTTGGAGTGATATCACCCCCCCCCCAGCAGCCTAACAACAGAACAATGGGAAGATTACCAGATAGCAGCTCCCTAACACAAGATAACAGCTCCCTAGTAGATCAAGAACTCGATAGTAAAAGCCAAGTCCCAATGAAACTGATGCAGTTGCATTTAAGGACCAGTAACATTTTGAGGGTCTGGCTTCCCGATCTGTGAGCATTAGTGATGGGCGAATTTATTCGCCATGGCCGAATTCGCGGCGAATTCCCGCGATTCGCCGCTGGCGAATAAATTCGTGAATCACCTGCGAAAAAAAACGAGTTGCGCGTCGAAAACGACGCGACGCACGTCAAATGCGTCCCGCGACTCGTTTCGCGGCGTTTCGTTTTCGCCAATTCGCGAATTTCTCTAGAAATTTGCGAATTTTTAGGCGAAGCGAATCGCGGGAGATTTGCCCATCACTAGTGAGCATGTCTGCACCAGGAGTGCTCACAGATCTGGAAGCCAGACCCTGCACCCTCCAAGCTTTCATTAGTTATGGGCATCTCTGCTAGGGTTGCCACCTTTTCCTGAAAAAAATACCGGCCTTCCTATATATTTATCTTTTTTTCCTATTAATAACATTGGGATCAACCATCAAAAATACAGGCCAGGCCGGTAAAATACCGGTCAGATGGCAACCCTAACCCCTTCAGGTAGCGGCACCGGCACCAACAGTTTCTTTTTTCCTAAGTGTGGGTAAAGCATGTCTGCACCAGGAGTGCAAGGGGAATCTTATTTGCGTCCAGTCCACAACGACAGCATTGCAGCCCAGGAAGAGGAGGAGGTGGTAGTGGCACTGGTACCTGCACAGTTTCTTTCTGTCATTAAGAGGCTTGAAAAAGGGCCCGGGTGGCCCGAAACATTGCCCTGTCTTGTATGTGTTGGCACAATAAAATTCACATTTATGCAGATCAACAGTGTGCTGCTGATAACTTCTTGGATCTGTCATAAAGAGTGTGATAAAGGTTGAAGGGAACTGCAAGTGAATTCAACCCCCACTCACTTGGATATCACTTGGATATTGACAGTAAGTGGTCTCAGAGGGGCAGCGCCACTAACACTTAGTGAAATAGGGGCAGTAGCACGGACAGTGGAGGAGGTAGCGGCACCTACTGTATGTACACCACATTATGCCCCAGCAGAGAGGACTTTGCCCGTCTCGTATATATTTACGCGTTTGCTACAGTTTGCATTAAGTACCTGTGTGTCAAATATTTATTATTGTTGCATTTTAATTACAGAGTCTGATATTTAACAAGACATCACACTGATTTCAGAATGACAAGAGCCAATATTTACCCCATGTTTTTGGAAAACGTGCAAGTGCAAGCTGATCCACAGGGGAGCCGTGAGTGCAGACAGCAGCCACTCATGCTTCTCAGTGCGCTCCCTTGTTCATCTACCCATCCCATGTTCCAGCCTCCTTCACACGCTGTCAGTAGAATAGCCAGGGAGGACAAATCGAGCGCTGCAGGACGGATAGTCGGCTTGTCACCTTTTTCTGAAGAGATGGGGAAGCAGAGTTTCAGTAACTTATTTCTTAATAAAGGCTTTGCAATTTTAAAGTTTGATTTGTCTTTGTGTTTTTTTTTTCAATGTACACTAACAAAACATTTTTTTTTTTTTTTGGATGTTACTGGTCCTTTAAGTAGGAGAAATAAAAGCCTGCCAGAAAGTAGTTCCATCCTAAAGTGCAGGCACAAGTCACTTGGCTGAGTTCAGCTGGGGAAACTGACAATATGTTTTGATGTCATATATCAAAACTGAATATAACAAAATCTGTTTGCTCTTTTGAGAATTGGATTTCAGTGCAGAAGTCTGCTGGAGCAGCACTATTAACTAATGTATTTTCCCTTTAAGATCACGCACTCTTTTGATCCTCAAAATAATCCTAGTAGGCCTGAGAATCAAGTGGTTAGTTATAAATACTGGACACATTTGTACCTAGACAGTATCTCACTGCAACCAATCAGATCTTTTGCTTCCATTGTTCTGCCAGCAGCTGCACAAACTTGCCCAGTGTTTATAAATAAATCAGCACAAAACCAATGCATGTGGGACAGCGAACAAAGGTGTGTACAATGTGTATATGTTATACATTGCTCTCATATGGCCCAGGGCTAGTAATGATACCTGTCCGTACTATGTCTATAGTATAAAGCTCTAAACGAGACTATAAATACAGAAGAACTGGTTCCCAAGTGACAATGATTTGATCTGTTAAGTGAACAAGCTGTAGCTGCATATGAAGCCCCGGCATACTACATCCAATAATCTGACAAAAGACACATATCCTTGTACAAATGGTGCCACATATCTTTTCAGTGATCACCACATCATACTGATCTACTGTTCATGTTACATTCTCCCTGACCCTGTCTGTAGCTAAGTAGCTTGAGATTCCTACAGGGTCGGACAGGCCCAGTGGGACACCGGGAAAAAACATGATGGGCCCTGGCCCTTGTCGGGCCAGATCCCCCTCGCCAAAGCATGCATGGCTCCTGTGCACGCATATGCGCCGCATCAGGTGGGGGCCAGGTAGGGTTGCCACGTGGCCAGTATTTTACCGGCATGGCCAGTATTTTTGATGGTTGATCCCAATGTTATTAATAGGAAAAAAAGGTAAATTTATTGGAAGGCTTGTATTTTTTTGAAAAAAAGGTGGCTACCCTAGGGCCAGGGGGTCTGGAGGGGGGCCCTGGACTGCAGGCCCGGTGGGCCCCGAGCAGAGAAGATTCCTGGGTCCCAATGACCCGACTAGGGAAGCAGGGCTTGACGGGGATTAGTAGAGAACCTATCCCCGACCCGCTTCTGGGTTGCTGGTTCCTGATTGGCTGGCGTCCCGGGGGGCGTGGCGCAAAAGAGAAAAGCCGCGCAGTTATACCTCATTCGGCGCCGGGATGTGGAGGAAGCAGGACGCAGCATCCCACCCCCCCTCCCTATGATTGCAGGGGTTTTTTGTCGCAGTTGGCAGACGGTACCTTGGCAAGGAGCCCCAGGGCAAGTTAAAAGGGGAAGTAGCCTGGTAGGCCTGGGTCCTCATGGGAGATATACAGCCCGGTTTAGGGTTGGGAATGGTACAGGAATCAATCCAGGCAGTTGGGGTACAGTCACCCCCTTTCTTATATTGAAAGTTTGTTATACAAACGGTTGATAATGTTATATATATATGTTTATGTCTCCAAACCAGTGGTGTGGTGTGTTTATCAAAGGGGTTGGTGTTGTGCAGAAGGGATAGGTGCAGACTCGACACTACACCCGTCATGTGCTTTGTGCCTTCTCATCAACCATCCTCACATTTAAACCCACTACCTCCTTTGGTTTCCCATCTATATACTCTATAGGGATGTAGGGGCTGATTCAAAATCTGGGCTGACCTGCAGGTTGAAATTCTGAGAACTATTGCTGGTTATATTTGGGTGTTGGTCCGGTGGGTGGAAGTATACTCCTCCGCTGCTCCCAAATACAAGTACAGAGTGAGAAGATTTAGCTAAGAGTTGGGGTGGGGGCAGAGTTGCCATCTGGCTGGTAAAAATGATGGTTGATCCCAATGTTATCCATAGGGAAAAAATATAAATAGGAAGGCCGGTATTTTTTCCAGGAAAGGTGGCAACCCTAGACCGTGCGGGTCCTACAATGGAAACATTTTGTGGGTTAGGGTTAATGCAGGTTGAACTTTTGCCGAGCCCACACTGCTACTATTCTATATAGGTATGGGATCTTTTATCTAGAAACGCGTTATGCAGAAAGCTCAGAATTATGGAAAGATCATCTCCCATTTTATCCAAGTAATCCACATTTTTAAGAAAGATTCCCTTTTTCTCCATAATAGTAAAACAGTAGCTTGTACTTGATCCAAACTACGGTATAATTAATCCTTATTGGAAGCAGAACCAGACAATTGGGTTTACTTAACATGTACCTAATTTTCTAGTAGACTTAAGGCATGAAGATCCAAACTACAGAAAGATCCATTATCCAGAAAACCCCAGGCCCTCTGGATAACAGGTCCCATACCTGTACTTCTTACTTACTAACTGTGAGTAGAAAATGTTCCTGTAACTAGTTTATAACTGAAAACAGTGCTTGAATTGAAAAGATGAAGGGACAGTATATGTGCTGCACGTAGCAAAAAAATAAATAAAAAAAGACCACGTCCGTAATTATATGCCACAGGTAAGGGATCTATTATCCAGAATCATCGGGACCTGGGGCTTGCCTGATAACGGATCTTTCTGTAATTTGGATTTCCGCACCTTAAATCTACTAGAAAACTATGCAAACATTAAATAAACGCAAAAGGCTAGTTTTACTTCCAATAAGGATTATTTATATCCTAGTTGGGATCAAGTCAGCATTGGAGGGGAAACTCTACAGGACAAGACTTCGCTGCCTTTCTATACCTAAAAGACAAGTGACACTCCTTTGAAGATAGTAATGTACAAATCTTAGATAGCTGGTTTGAATGACGTTTAAAAGCAGTGATTCATATCAAGGTGGCAAAACCATCCCTGAACAGAACCGGGAACTTGTCTGCTACATACAATGCTGTTCTCACATCTCTACCCTAAATCTAAAAACAAATGCTCTGTAAGGCTACAAATGTATTGTTATTGCCACTTTTTATTACTTATCATTCTATTCAGTCCCTCTCCAATTCATATTACAGTCTCTTATTCAAATCAATGCAGGGTTGCTAGGGTAATTTGTACCCTAGAAACCAAATTGCTGACACTGCAAACTAGAGAGCTGCTGAATAAAAAACTAAATAGCTCAAAAACAACAAATAATAAAAAATGAAAACCAATTGCAAATTATCTCAGAATATCACTCTCTACATTATACTAAAAGTTAACTCAAAGGTGAACAACCCCTTTAAAGACCAACTGCAAATTATCTCCAAATATTACGCTCTATACATTATTACCAGGTGAAAACCCCCTTTAAAAGCTGAATTTGTGTTTTGGAAAACATACATTTGGCACATATATAAAGGCAGTCGAGGGCTCGCCATCCAGTCACTTGCCCAGAGTAGTAGGGCCCCATATGATCAGGGCCCAATAGGATTTCTTCTGGTTACCTGTGGAGCTGGTCCAACCCTTAGAGCAGGTGTTTGTTTATACAGAGAGGCCTGCTGTGCTAGGGTATTACATAGGGAGAAGGGGGCCCACTTTTTTTGCACCACTGCCACTGCTTCCCGGTGTTATTAGCCCTTTAAAACTGCAGATAGGGCAAAAGTATCTGCTGTGAACCGTGACAGATCAATCAATATAAATTTAAATTTGGGGTTACAAAAACTGCAGACAAGCTGTTACAGATCCAGCCACACAGTATAACAGAGCAGCAGCAGCACAGACACACAAGTTAATGCAGAGGAATTCAAAGTGAAACCTGGTTCTGGGTCTTCCCCCTCTGCCTTCAGCTCTCCCACCTCAGCCGTCAGCCCTCCCTACTCAGTTTGAGTTAAAAGACAGCAGCATTACTGCCTGACTTATGACTGCACCGGCAGGGTCCAGGAATTTACTATTGCGGTCAGGTGAAAGCTTACTCTCTGCAGCTAGGATTGCCACCTTTTCTTTAAAAAAATACCAGCCTTCCTATATATTTATCTTTTTTTTCAATAACATTGGGATCAGCCATCAAAAATACCGGCCAGGCCGGTAAAATAGGCGACCCTATCTGCGGCTGAGCTCCACTGACAATGTCGGACATATCTGTTCCTGCCCCCGCCTCCCTTCACTTTCTTCAGGCAGACAAAGTAGGGCAAAGTTTCACCTCAGCTAGCGATTGGATAAACACAATCAAGAGTGACTCTGTCCAGTCATACTCATAAAGCTGCTGTGATGTCACCGTTATAGTCTCTTCTCGCAAGACTTCAGTAAAAAAAAAATTCAGAAGAGCCGAAAGAGCCTCAGTGAAGCGGAACATTAGGTTAGCAAACCGGGACAGGCAATTAAAAGCGGGACTGTCCCACGAAAATCGGGACAGTTGGGAGGTATGACAAATAACAGAAAAATATGAGTATGCTTATAATAACAATAATATGAACATGTACGCTGCAGCTAGGGTTGCCACCTGGCTGGTATTTTTGATGTTTGATCCCAATGTTATTAATAGGAAAAAAAGATAAATATATAGGAAGGCCGGTATTTTTTTTTTAGGAAAAGGTGGCAACCCTAGCTGCAGCATAAACTCTAGCTAGGGTTGCCACCTGACCGGTATTTTACCGGCCTGACCGGTATTTTTGATGGTTGATCCTAATGTTATTAATAGGAAAAAATTATAAATATATAGGAAGGCCGGTATTTTTTTCAGGAAAAGGTGGCAACACTAACTCTAGCTGGCATAAAATGTCTCTGCAGCAATGTCTCTGGGGTTGCTGGCAGCTGTGAATGTGTTTGGTGCAACTTTAAGTCTGTTCTGCTTACCAGCAATACCATAAGGAGAGATGAAACTGGAGTGCTTCTTCCACAGCATGGACTGTAAAATGGAGTCCTAGCTCCCACAAGGCATTGCAATAGGTCACATGGTGGAGGTAGTGGCCTGATAAATTCCACTGCAGTTCTGCCATAAACCATGTGGAGGTGCAGAATAAATGGAAATGACCTTGTGTGATTACAGCAAGTGACCAGTGGAGGGAGTCCAAAGCATATGAAATACATATTAACATAGTGAAGACTATGAAAATCAGCAATGCGTAAGTGCTATTAACAGGAGGCTTTTATCTTGGTGTTTAGCTCCACGTCACCAGAGACAAACACACACAAGACACTTTGCAGTGCAGTAGGAATGACTTGACTGCTTTTACATCTTTCAGCTTTATAATTTAATAAGTCAATAAAAAGTGTGTGCTTGGCATTGCTATATAAATGGTACAGAACAAAAGTTGCCCGCAGAGTTGTCTCTATGGGGGGTTCAAGCAAGGGTGACCACTCTCTGGGATGCTGCAGAGCAGTAGCAATATTTTACATTTTTCATTATTTTTTTAAATAATTTTCTGCCAGATCAAAAAATATTCATGCACTTGTGCCCTCCTTAATTGTACACCTGAGATAATCTAGACATTTTACTATGCATCAGCATCTCGTTATCCATATTATTATTGGATTCTAATGTCAGAAGGTGCTGGTTATAACTTAAAGTGACAGCAGCAATATCAACGGCTATAGACTGTATGGGGGAAATTTACTTAAGGGCGAATTTTCACCTCAGAAGGCTCTGCCACAATTCGTTCAACTTCGCCAGATGTTAATTCAGAGAGCAAATGCTTATGCATCAAAATGCAATATTACATCTCAGCAGACGAATGCTGGCAATTTTCACAAGCGAAAATTTGTCAAAGCGATAATTTCTAAGCAAATTTTCACTAGCGTTACTTTCTTCCTAGGGAAACTTTAACACACTTACATTTAGGTTACTTTAAATAGGGTGGGTACATATAGGTCATATATATGTCTTTATTAGAGATGGTGAAATTGGCTGAAGTGGCCACTTATTACAAATGTCCGAGGAAGCAAAATAAAGACAAATAGAGATCCTCTAATGTCCTAGACATGAGTCCACCCTAAAATAAATGTGACATGATCTTCAAATGGTTTAAAAAAAAAAAAAATTATATATATATATATATATATATATATATATAT
>CM044438.1:114083929-114104437 GCA_024363595.1 Xenopus borealis
AATGCCCCAACTTGCTACTTACCCCTCAAGTCAGGTCTTGTCCATGGAGTTCACAGGCGCCATCTTCTTCCGTGTAGTCTTCTTCCTTGAGTAATCAGTGTTTGGCGGCGAATGCACAGTAGGAGCATTCGCCGATTCAGTACTACTGCACATGTACCGAAAGTCACAAAGTTGAAATCGGAAAACTTAGTGACTATCGGCGCATGCACAGAAGAGCTGAACCGGCAAATGCTCCCACTGCGCATGCAGTAGGCGACTTTGGAAATCTGGAGTGATCCCACCGGCGATTCATATTTTAGCTGGAGGGAAGGAAGTACAGGGAGACTAGTTGCCCGCAGAAGAGATTTGTTGCTGGTCCACTAATCTCCCTGTCTGCTACCACTCTAAAACTGGTGTGTTGGCTTCAGAAACTCTACTATAGTTTATATAAACAAGCCATGGGGGAAGCCATTCAAGCACAGGATACACAGTAGATAACAGACAGATAACTCCTGAAGAATCCCATTGTATGCTACAGAGCTTATCTGTTGTCTACTGTGTACCCTGTGCCTATGAATGTCTGCCCCTATGGCTAAACAGCAGCTTGTCTATATAAACTATAGTAAACACCCCAGTTGTACCAGTGCATTATATATTCATTACTTTTAAAAACTTTTTTTTTTTGGTGTTACTGTCCCTTTAAGTGAATTCTAATATGTTTATAATTTACATTAGGGGGTACATTTTCCTCTGTATACATGTTGTAATTTGTCCCTTTCACATGCAAAAACTTGTTTAATTAAATCCTTCCTACATCGCTCCATCTCATAAATTAGGATAAGCCTTCTAATCAGGCCCACGCCTATCCGATTTGGGCAAAATGTATTCATTATTTTCATTCTTTATCAGCCAGCTGTAAGATACACAAATATAAATTTAAATTATTAAAAAGTAATCTGCGTCTCCATGGTGACCGCATGCATTGAAAGTGTTTCATCTCACAGGAAAAGACTGTTTGCAGATATTAGGACCTGAAAGCAAATTGCTGTGCTTAATTTTCTTAATGCATTTAAATTGCTTGATACTTTTATTAGTGAGTTTAGTGCATGATCTTTATGTATTACATGCAAAGAATCGGCTCCGCCATTTTTTATGTATTTGGTGGGCTTTATTCCAGAGCATTTACGGATCGGGCGCCCGAAGGGAAATAGACATCTGGGAACATGTGCAGAAATTCTCCCAATTACCTGAAACCGCCAACGGAATAGCAACACTTTCAATTAACTTAGAAGTATTTTTGCTGTTTTTACAAGGTAACATAGCAGTTGAATATTAAAAAGAATCAACATTATTTAGGCAACTGCCACTGACTGTGTAAAAGCAAACATGGGGTCTGGTTATATGAAGGACTGAAAAGGGAATTCCATTCTGAAAATTAACTATTATTCGGAATATTACATTATATTCATTAAAGGGGTGGTTCACCTTCAAGTTAACTTTTGATATATTGTAGAAGGGCCTATTCTAATAAACTTTTCAAATGGTGTTCATTATTTATTTTTCATAGTTTTTTAATGATTTACAATTTTCTTCTGTTTCTTTGCAGCTTTCAAATGGGGGTCACTGACACCATCTAAAAACAAATGCTCTGTAAGGCTACAAATGTATTGTTATTGCCACTTTTTATTACTTATCATTCTATTCAGTCCATCTCCTATTCATATTCCAGTCTCTTATTCAAATCAATGCAGGGTTGCTAGGATAATTTGTACCCTAGAAACCAAATTGCTGACACTGCAAACTAGAGAGCTGCTGAATAAAAAGCCAAATAACTATAAAACCACAAACAATAAAAAATTATAACCAATTGCACATTGTCTCAGAATATCACTCTCTACATTATACTAAAAGTTAACTCAAAGGTGAACCACCCCTTTAATTTGTCATACAATCCTGTAGAAGTTGAAGCTACGTGTAAAACATTTTTATATCTGTTTAATTTATATGAGGCTAATTTCCATTACTATTGTTGTTAAGTTAATAACTGTTCTACTTCTAGTAGTGGTCAAATATATAAAATACAGGCATGTGATCTGTTATCTGTAAATCTGTTATCCAGAAAGCTCCGAATTATGGGAAGGCCATCTCCCATAGACTCCAAATAATTTTGATTTTTTAAAATTATTTCCTCTTTCTCTGTAATAATAAAACAGTACCTTGTACTTAACCCCAATGAAGATATAATTAATCCTTGTTTGAGGAGAAACAATCCTATTGGTTGTATTTAATGTTTAAAATAATTTTAAGTAGATTTATTGTATGAAGATCCAAATTAAGGAAAGGTAATAATAGGTCTCATACCTGTACAATATTTCTGGAAATGCATTTCCTAATTTCAGTTTATGTTTGCGTTTTAAAGTCTTTGAAATATGATTGCAGGTGCTACATTTTTGGGATGCCAGTTTGTTTTTGTTAGGAGTCTTCAATGTTTTTCCACAGGGAGTTTCTGTACCCATGGACTAGTATTGGTGGTTGGGTACATTGCCATGTTGTGTTGCTCATGTCAGCACTACGAAATAAGCTGGCAGTACAGAAATAAATTTTAATAATGTACAGTAAAAGGACTTGTGTTGAGGAAATTTAAAATATAAATATGGGGCTTATTGTAGATAACAGACTTTGCAACTTTAGGCAAATCAATCAGTTTAGATAAGGTTAGCTAGTTATAGTTAGTTATTTGTGATAGTCACCCTAGGAGTGAGAGGGATGCTCAGGGAAATCAGTTATATGATGCACACGAAACCTCGTTGTGATCCGGATCCTTGCTGCCTAGAGGGAGTTAATGGGAATCACATGAACACAAGGGGGTCAGTGGCATAACACAAGCAGCTGAGTCCTGTCCACATGCACACTGATTCAAAGTCCACCCATGGGTGTGCTACACTAATAAAGTACTGTTGTAACTTGAATAAATTGTAATTTTATAGATCACTAGTATGCCATGCAGTTTTTGGTGCCAGTTCTTAAGATGGGTATTATTGAGCTGTAAAGAGCGCAGGGACTTGAGGTTGTTTTTTTGTTGGAGAAAATGCATTTGCTTCTTTACAAGTACATTATAGGACAAAATTCAGTGTAAAAAATTGCCGGGTGGGGGAAAAGAAGCTGTACTACTACTGTTTGTGTACAAGCCCGTAGGGCTGGGCACTTCGGCAAACCAAGTGCGCCATCTTACTGGCTTTGGAAAGGTAAAATCTAACACACCTGCGGGAGTGCCGGAAGGGAATCAGGTGATGATGTGAGATGCGATTGGATGGGGAAATGGAAAAAGGGCTTGGGGAGAACACAGTTATTCATAAGAAGCAGGAGGATCTTTATTTACATAGATAAAATAAAGGGCAAAATGCCACCTGTTTAGAATTGAGGAACATAATTTTTACATAAACCAATGGAAACGGTTCTTTAATGTAAAGGCAATGGGGCTGTGGAATGGCCTACAGGTGAAGTCATGATGGGCAGTTTCTGGCAACCCTTTTATTTGGTCTTTTTGTACAGGCAAATCCAGGGCTACATGTGAATACACATGAAAGTACTGTATGTGTATGTATGTGTGTATAGATAGATAGACTCTACATATGGTAGATGTACACATTACAATAAAACCATGTAACTGTGTGCAATTAAAAACAGCAGTCTTGCCATAATTAATGGCTGTCTGGAAAGAGTTGTCAAGTGAGCCGTAGAATGGATTGTGGTGTTTATACAAATGGCCTGTGGGTGTCACTATGCACAGGACTTGTACTGTGTATACACAGGACTTTCTGTACAGCTTAAAAGTGAAAGTAAGAAGTTGCTGCATGAACCTGTTACTAAAGCACTGTTTTACCCTGCTCATCCTCGGCTACCAAAACATAACAAATGGTGACAAGGATGTCTTTTCTACCTCTGCAGCAGCCTGCAAACTCTAGTGAGCCTACCATACCTTTTACTGCTTGGATCCGTATTTTTGATAATTACATTATTGCTGCTGACCAAGGGAGATTTCTGCTGCTAGAAAGCGTGCTTTACTTATTCACTGCCTGGGGGGCAGAGGGACAGTGTATATTCCATACCATTAAGTGATGATACTTATGAAACTGCTCTTACTGCTATAAAGAACTTTGTGCCAAAATAAATGTGATTGCTGAAACATATAAATTCTGCCAACATGGACAACATAATGCCGAATCCATAGAACAATTTGTAGCAGCTTTGAGAGAGCTGATTGTTACCTGTGAGTTTGGGAATCTAACAGATGAAATGCTAAGAGACCAAATAGTGGAAAAAACAAACTCACCACGCATTAGAGAGAGACTGCTCCTAGAGCAAGATTTAACCCTTGCAAAGGCTAATACAGTTGCTAGCCAAATTGAAAAAGCTGTGGCAGAGGCTAAAACTTTCAGTCAGGGAACTGCTGGGAATGTACAGATTTTGAATTCAAAACTGTGGCCTAATAATGCACAGTCACAGGCAAAATTCAGTGCAAAGGAAAGGGATTCACTGCAAACCCGTGCAGCAAATACAAATAAAAAATACTTCTTTGGTTTTGGTTCAACACAACACCTTGCAAACTATGCTAAATGTCCTGCAAAAGCTAAACAGTGCCGCAAATGTTTAAAGTCAGGTCACTTCGCTATGGTCTGCAGTAGTTCTACTAAAGATGTTCATGAACTCACTAGTACAAATATTACAGTATTCAGTGTGGATAAAGCTGGTACATTTATTTCAGACAAGTTTATATGCACTGTCAATGTCAATACTGCTTCTGCTAACAAGGGACACTCCATTTACCCGATGCTTGATACAGGTTTAGCTGTTTCTATACTACCAAAGGATATTTTCTTGAAATACTTTGCAAAAGATACGCTTGTTGCACCTGCCCTGAGACTGGTCAGTTACTTAAAGGATCCAATCCCTGTGCTTGGTTGCTTGCCAGTGACTGTACAATTTGTATCAAATACTGCAAAATGTGACTTTTACATTGTGAATAAAGGCACTGCTATACTTGGAAGGGATCTCTTTGCTGCATTAAACCTACAATTAATTGATGGTCTCATTACTACAACACCAGTGCCTACCACACAGCCTGTGTCTAAAATTTCACCACAAAGCAACACTTCACTTGGCTGTGCAAAGAACTTTGTGCACAAAGTTGAGACCAGATGTAAAACCAGTACGCCAGAAATTGAGGCGATTGCCCTACTCTATAAGGTAGTCTGTCTCACAGGAACTAAAGAAACTGGTAGAGCAAGATGTGATTGAAAAATAAGAATCCTCTGAATGGGTTTCACCAATTGTTGTAACAAAGAAGAAAACTGGAGGTAATTGATTGTGTGTTGATCTCCGTGAACTTTAAAAGCAGTTGTTATGGATAATCATCCCTTGCCACACAGAGGAAATATTTTCTGAACTCCGAGGATCTTCAAAGTGCTTATCATCAAGTATTACTGCATGAGGAAAGCAGAGACCTCACTGCATTTATCACCCATGATGGTTTGTTTCGGTTCAAGCATGTACCTTATGGACTGACTTCAGCACCAAGTTGTTTTCAAAGACTGATGTCTTCTATACTCCATGGCATACCTGGTGTACAATGCTACTTGGATCATATAATTCTCTATGCTCCAACTATGTATCTCCATGACAAGTACCTGTAAAAGGTTCTGAAATGCATTGATTCTACAGGACTCAAACTGAACCTTTCCAAATACCACTTCAGGCAAACTCAGCTGTCATTTCTGGGTCATATAATTTCACAAGATGGATTACTGCCTGACCCTGACCATGTCACTGCGGTTACACAAGCATCTACTCCATCTGATTTCCAGACCTTACAAGCTTTCTTAGGTCTTAATTTTTGGTATTCTAAGTTTATTCCCAACTATGCTTCAGTTGTGGAGCCACTCAGAGCAATACTACATGGAACTTTAAGTGGTCAGAATCTGCTAAAAATAGCTTTGAAATAGTGAAACAGCTAATTGTTATCAGTCCAGCACTAGCTTTATTTAATCCTGCACTACTCACAATGGTTATTACAGATGCTTCAGACTATGGCGTTGGTGCAGTTCTCACACAGATCCATGCTGATCATACAAAGAAAACTGTTGCATTTGCATCCAGAACATCTGGATCTTTAGTCAGAATTAACAAACCAGGAATACTGAAACAAGGACAATCTAAATTTACTACACCACTTGAAGTGAGACGCCAGTGAGGACCACACATATGAACTGTCTGATGGACGCATATGGAATGCAAGTCATCTTGTTCCTGCTAGATATGACTTTGCAGATGTTCCATTTGATGGACATTTTCCTACCAATAATGACAACTGCAATAGGCCTGACGAAAATGAACCTACGGCGTAGTGAGAGAATCAGAAAACTTCCTGCAAGGACCCAGGACTATGTGATGTGAATAATGTATATTATTGCTTTTAGATGCATTGTTGTTGTTTAGCACATTTGCCCAAATGCTTTCCTACTATAGGGGGAATATGTGGTGTTTATACAAATGGCCTGCGGGTGTCACTGTGTATAAACAGGACTTTCTGTACAACTTGAAAGTGTATTTTAATGGTTCTCCCTCCTGTCCTTCTTGCCCTTCCATTTCTGATTGGTACTGATTGGTTCCTCAACCCTTAAAGGAGAATTCAACCCTTTACCAAAAAAACCCCTACCCCCACGCCACATAGGGCCCCCTCCCACCTCCTCCCAGCCTAGCTGCCCACCTGGGGAAATGCCCCTAACTTTTTACTTGCCCCTTCCTTACTAACCACAACCATCTTCCAGGTCTTTGGTAAGGGGTTGAAATCTCCTTTAAAACTCTCTCCCACTTCCCCTTGCCCAAGCTAGCTTCTGGTTCTCAGATTCTGCTCAAGCTCTCTGCCTGGATACCGACTCTGATTCTTGCCACCTGACCTGACCTTGACCCGTTAATGTTTACATCTCTGCTAAATCCTTATCTGTACTGTGCAGATGCCTTGTCTGCCATTCCGCAGAAAGTTTTGGGGCCCAAAAAAGGTTTTGGTGAAGACCAGGTTGCCAGTGGTTTTCACTGTTACATAGAAGGGTTTCCATCTGTCTCCGAGGGCTCCACTCTAACAAATAGTTATAAACACAATGTGTGGATTGCACAGGTGAAGAATACAAGGGAGAGCTCCTTTGAACCCTGCCACACTGCCTAAATTGTGTTTGAATGATGCCCAGGTTAGGGGTGGCAGAGGTGATCTCTATGTTCCTATGCTTATCTATTCACCCTTCATGAATATAGTCATCAGTTATCAAGTCATCAATACAGTTATCAGCAGGTAGAGCTGTGTGCATGAGGAATGCAAAGGCTGTGCCCCGGAGGAAAATGCAAGAAATGTGGAGTTTTGTGCTTGCTTTTTGCACTCTGCACCCTTTCGTAAATGATACCCACTATGTTACAGTCTCCTCTGTGGCAATATACTGTGGAATGTGCTTGTCAAACCTTGCAATATAAAGTCTGCTTTATTATTCAGATGTGCCCATCTAGAAAATGTAAGTAATGTACCAAGTATCTCGCTGTAGTAACATTTGTGCTTATTGGAACAGAAAAGCTCCTTTACAAATTTAAGCAGAAGAAGTTGAAATGGGTTTACTGCGCTGAAACCAATGGTTCATTCAACCAAGTGGAACACAGTCATTTTTCATTCAGCCCATTGCGCTGTTCATGGAGTAAATTAGCTCACTTAGGGGGAAAAAAAACATGTTTGCAGTGGGCTTGAAGTTATCCAAATTGAGATAGGATTATCTTTATCTGCAGATGGATCCAACGCAGGTGCTCCTTATATAATCCTCCGGCACTCCAAGCTGAGAGAAAATTGCCGTGATGTGTTTACAGAATTTTCATTCCCATTTAGCAAATTGTAAATAAGAATGCTCTTAGTGCCTTGTTTAACAAACATTCTCTCTTAGTTCTCATGGAAACACATCTTTTGCTGTTTGTAGGTCCTTCTCACCCTCTCTATCTTTCCAGAGAGATTGTCTCCTTTGCTTCCAGAGGTTGCTGTTCTCCACTTTCAACTCACAGGCACAGCCAACAGCATTTGGGCTAATTTACCAACATAGGTGCTAAATTGCACAAATACACTTAACACAGCGCTACAAATTAAGTTGGCGCTATAGAAATACATGTTAATAATAATAGTAATACACCAATATTGCCAATCAGCAATCAGTTTAGAAGAGTCTACTATAAGTTAGAATATAAAAGCAAATACCTTACTGGTTGCTTTGGAAAACTCTACTATGCATGTAAATGAGCCATGACTTTTTGCAACAAACAACAAATTATTCTCCTTTACAGGACTCCTCTGGCAATGTTTCCTTTAAATCAGAAATTTCAGACTATCATGATGATTAATCTATAATCAGATTTCAGTTTATCATTGTGAGAGGTGCAGTAGTGACACCTGCCGCATGGTCCTGCTTCTTTCTTGCTGGTTTCTTAGTGCGCGCACTTCCCTTATTTATAGGCGCATGCGTGCTGGTGTGATGAGGTCAGCGTGCATGGGCAAAATTTAAAGATATTTAAAGGGACCTTTGGTATTTTTTCATTGCCCGTGATCTTATTCCTGGTGCTTCTGTGCTATATTTAGCTTCTGGTTATCTGTGATTTGACTACCTGTTGTGACCCCTGCCTGATCCTGAATATCCTGACTTCTGTATCCTTGCCTGGTAACCGACTCTGCTTATTCTGAATCCCTCCTGATTGATCTCCTGGTTTGACTCTTGCCTGCTTTCAATTGTATTTCGCCTGCCCCGATACGGGCCTTATCTGACTACTCTTTTGCCTGAAGCCTTGTACGGTGACCTTCTGCACAAAGACTTTGCTTTATACGTGTGTGCCTCTCTGCTTGTCCAGAACCTTTTGCTTTACACCTCTCTTTTTAAAGGGCAAGGAAAGGCAAAGAAATAAAATCCCATTTTTACTTTCTTTAATGAAAAAGAAATCTATCTCCAATATACTTTAATTTAAAAAATGTGTACAGTTTTCATAAGAAACCCGACTGTATGCAGTGAAATTCTCCCTTCATTTACTGCTGTGGATAGGCCCAGACCACACTGAGCATGTGTATGTAGTCTAGTCTTGCAAAGATGTATAACAAAGTTACAAGATGACAGCCCCCTGTGGCCAACTTTGAAAGCATAAATCATTTGTTTGATTAGGCTTGTGGTGCAGTAAGTTCATGTTTATGTTTAGTATACAAAATACAGCATTTCTAGCCTTATTCTATTTTAGATTTTCCTTGCCCTTTAAGACCTGGAGGCATCCGATTAGCCGAGGGCTCCTCCCGAGGTGAAAGGCGGCTGTTATAGGCTGAAGTAAGAGCCTAGAACAGGGTGCTTAGCACTGGTTCAGGATTATGGTGCCGATCGTGACAATCAGCATCCCATTTCATTTATAACATGGTTACAAATATGAAAAATTGGGATATCAAAAATTGCAACAAACCATTCACCCCTATACTTCATGTAAGTGACGCTCTTTACCTCTGCATTGGGCCCCACTAGGAAGGCCTCCACCTGAGTTTGACAGGTATGAAAAATGGAAAAAAGCTCTTTTTGCACTTACAGTATATCCTGAATACAGTGCAAAGACCTATACTTTACTCATAAGTACACCACTTTCTGCTTTGGCAGCACTTTATTTATGAGGTGTGAGCTGGGGTCAGCACTTCATGGACCCTTCTTCATCTATGGGTCATTCATATGACAGGTAGTGGGGCAAATGGAGCTGCACTTTGTGCTATCTGGTGCAAGGTGCAAAACACAGACAGCACTGAAATCTCGTTTGCTCTATTTATGGGTCCTATGGAGCAAAAATTTGCACCCCTCAAATGTCTGGGATTTAACCCTTATCTGTTTAAATGTTTTATTTTAACTCAATTTAAAAAAAATCGAAGGCTTGGAGGGTCCGTGCAAATAATGTGTGCAAATTGTGCTTCATTTGTTGTGCAATGGCTTTATTGATTTAGTGCAGGGCTGTCCAACTGGTGTGGCTCCCTACCTGTTGTGTTTGCTTACCATGTGTAAGATTTAAATTGTATCACTACAGAGATTAACTGGCCCCTGCATTGTTTAAACCAGAAATTCAGACTAATCCCCTGTAATGTTCACACCTGTGTCATCTCTATTGTTCACACCCCTAAAGCCATGTACTGTTCACACCTGAGACCCAGATTGAACCTGCCCATATTGTTCCCCTGTTCACACTTTATACAAAATGTTAATGGGGCACTAGCACTGTGTCACTGAATGTAGTACATCTTAGACTGGTCCTGATGGGTTTCTCTGTCTTCCCTATGCTCTGTGTGCCCTGCTCTGCCCGTGTGTCACATACTCTGCCTGTGTGTACCCTGCTCTACCTGTGGAGCATAAGCCTATGATAAATTTGATAAAAATTTGATTTGAATTATTGCATTACTTTGTGGAGGCTTTTTCTGCACGTACAATTTTCAGTCTGAATTTTTAGTAAATTAAGCCAGAGCGTTGGAATTCGGTTGAATTTAAATTTTTAATATAATGGGAAGAATTCTAGTATAAATAAATGGCTCCTTTGTTCATATTTTATTTTTATGGTTTTAATTAATCCAGTTCAACAGATTTTATCTTTTAAAGGAAAACTATACCCCCAAACAATGTCGGTCTCCATAAAAAGATATTGCATAAAACAACTCATATGTAAAACCCTGTTTCATGTAAATAAACCATTTTCATAATAATATAATAATATACTTTTTTAATAGCATGTGCCATTGGGTAATCATAAATAGAAAATAGCAAACAGCCTCCTGGGATCATATGATTAAACGGTGCACACAAACATGTTGAAATATTTCTGGTCAGGTGAACTCTTAGGCAGAACACAGACCATCACCAAATGGTGGTTCAAGGCAAGAGATGTAAAAGGGCAATATTTACTTAAATATATCTGTTGCTCAAGTATTTATTTTAGGGGTATAGTTTTCCTTTTATTCTATTTATTACCGCTTTCTTGCGCTGGCTATAATGAACAGTCGCCTGCGACATGATACATGTGGCATCATTTTCTAAAGTCGCCTCATGAGGAAACTTCGAGCGACTTCGGAAAACAAAGCTCGGCGTGTGTCATGCTGCAGGGCAACTTTTCATTATAGCGGCACAGGACAGGGGGAATTGATTTGGGGAGATTAGTCGCCCCAAAGAAGAGGCAATTAGTCGCAAGGCAACTAAATCTCCTAGAATTGCCAGGTGTGCCCTTACCCTAAAGGTAAAGTTTATTTTGTTGTCAGTATCAAAGGCACACCTGTTAGGGACCAGAGACGTTTACAACAGCCCTCCCTTTACTTCACTAAAATAAAATAGTGTTGCTAGGTCCCTGGTCTTATTTTCTTGAATTCATTTGTAATAATATTGGCTAAGGCACAATCCAAGGGCAGGTTTTCTTTATATACAGACTGAACCGCTTGTCTTTTGTGGTTTCAGCAGAAGTAACTTTAATTTGTTTGTAAAATTTAAAGTGTCTTGTATCATGGAAAAAAAACCTGCTTTGAAAAAAACAAAAAACAAAACAGAATTCTAGTATAAATAAATGGCTTCTTTGGTCTTATATTTTCATTTTATGGTTTTAATTAATCTAGTTCATTCAATTTAAATATTGACACAGATTTTATGTTTTAATTATTACCGCTTCCCCCTGTCTTGCGCTGGCTATAATGAACAGTCGCCCGCGGCATGATGCACGTGGTGCTTCATTTTCCAAAGTCGCCTCATGAGGAAACTTTGAGCGACTTCGGAAAACATTTGTTGTTTGTGATTTATTAAACTTCAATTGTCTTAAAAGTCAGAATAAAAAAGTCCAACTCAGACCTGCAGAGTTAATGTAGAAGTCAATGGCAGATGCCCCAAAGATATCCTGATTTGCACTGGGTTGCGGTATTCGAGTGTCAGATCCGTAAAAAGTGACGGTATTCAGTCATCAAATCCAAAAGACTTGCGGCATTTGGGTGTCAAATACAAAAAATACGATCTTATCGAGACTTTTCCCGGAGAACAATTTTTCGGGAAAATTGTATGAGAAAAGGTGGGGGGGGGGCAGTCAGTGCGGATTTGGTCGGAGTGGCTTTTCCACAACTAAACTCACAAACTCTAAAACCACGAATGCTATGGAATCTATTAAAGGATATGAATATAAAAAGTACAAACGATAAAAGAAGCACTTTTTTAAAAAAATAGGAAAACCACACTTTTTCAGAGATTTGTGAAAAAAAAAATCACAATTCGATTGTTAGTAAATGGGGCCCTTTACTTTCTCTTTGATCATTAGGACTATACAATGATAGGGATTCAAAGTTAGCAAATGGAGCAGAAACTCCATCTACTGGCTCGAGGAAACTTTACAGGCACAAACAGCATGGTATGTACAGTTTGTGGTTCTGTGAAAGAGACCTGTACCTGGATAGCAAAGTCTTTTATTATCATTAGGGATGCACAGAATCTGGGATTCGGTTCGGAATTCAGCCGGGATTTGGCCTTTTTCAGCAGGATTCGAATTCACCTGAATACTTCTGCCTGGCCAAACAGAATACAAATCCTAATTTGCATATGTAAATTTGGGGGCGGGGAGGGAAATCCCGTGACTTTTTGTCACAAAACAAGGAAGACATGTTTCCCCTTCTAACCGCTAACTTGCATATGCAAATTAGGATTTGATATGATATTCAACCAAATCTTTTGTGAAGGATTCGGGGGTTCTGGCAAATCCAAAATGCCTGGACACGCTGTCCAGGCTGCCCCAATCGATTCCAACTGCTACAAAAACGGTAAGTGCACCTTTTTTTTGTTTTTTTTTTTACACACATACCTGCACTTATAGACACTACAGTACATTTATACACTAAGGGGCCGATTTACTATATTCAGGCGAAGGATTCGAAGTTCGAATGAATTCGATCGAATTTCAAATGTAGGATTTATTCATTTGGTCGAATATGTGAATTTTGGCATATTCGATCATCGAATAGGGAATGGTCGAATGATCGAATACATTCAAATAGAGTCGAATGGACGAATATTCGATCATTCGACCAGCGAAGGATTTTCATTTTAAAGTTTATTCGATTGCCTAATTCGGCAGATTGGACCTACCGAATTGCAATAGAAGCCTATGAGAGCACTCCCATAGGCTTCTGAGGCTAAATCCTGATCGAATAGGATTCATAGGATTGAAGTCTTCGATCGTTCGAATCGTACGAATCATTCGAATGATCGAATGATTTATTCGTTCAGTCGAATTATTTATTTGACAGATCAAATAAATTTGTATTCGATCGTCGAATGATCGAATATCGAATAAAAGGTAGCCTAGAACTATTCGATTAACATTCGAAAATCGAATGCTAATCGAATATCGAATAGAAACAAATTTTTTTGGGGGAATAATAGTAAATTTGCCCCTTATACACATTTTTAGTAAAGATTGGTGTTTTTTATTTTATTATTTTAGCACACTTGGTGTCCCTTTTGTACACTTATTTCCATGTATTTGCACACTCAGACAACTTTTATTAGCGCACAAACATGTATGCACAAAAACTCACAAACAGCTGTTTTTTTATTTATTCATTGTACTGTTACCTTTGCCTAAAAACTTGTTATTTCAACAGCATGACTGTTGGATAATCAATTTGGGTCACTATTTATGCTGTCGGATCAATTATTTTGTTATTTCATTGATTTACACTATTTTTGTGGTTTTATTGCAATTTTATCCCTGCATTATTGTTCCTTGTGTATCTTTAGTACAGTTTTGCTGTTTGGTGCTTTGGTATAGAAAGATATATTTTACTTAGTTTAATCGACAAGAATATATGCTTTACAAAAATGTATGGTGTTCTGGTGGTCTTTTTACAGTTTGGGGGTCCTACAGCACATAATGCTCAGTTGGGGCTCTCTTTTCTGCTGCTTAGTTAGCGTGAAAAGTCATATCCATATTTTTCATTTAGGGTTCGTACACACCACGTACTGTACTTTGGTAAGTCTATGCATATTGGGCATCAAACTATTCAGTAGACCTCTGATGTTCATATTTAGGGTCACTTTTCTCTGTATGTAAAACATAGCGTGGATAAATACGGCAAAATGCAACATTTTTAAGCAATTTTCAGAAATGTTGTAAAAACCTCCACGTTTTGGAAATGCTTTGCAGTTTGGTAGTTTGGTGTAGATAGACGTCTTTATCTTTGTTAGATTTGTCAGAATGTGTACTTTCCGAAAATATATGGTTTGGGGGGGGGTATTTGCTGTTAGGAGGGGCTTGAGGCACATAATCTGAAGTCAAGGGTCTATGTTCACAGAAAGCGAATCGGCAGCAGAGAAAACTCATATGCACTATTTTTATTTGGGGTCCGAGCATACAGTTGCCTTGGTATATCAATGCATATTGTGCTTCAAACTGTTCAGTAGACCCTTGGCATCAATATCTATGGTGGAGGTAAATGCGGCAATTGCAATATTTTTCGGCGATTTTCAGAAAAGTAAAAACAGTTGCTTTTATCGCCAATTTAGGAAAGGCTTGCGACTTGGTACTTTGGAGTTCAAACAGGGCCTGGTCTTTAGCTTTTATGGTGTTTGCGACACTGACTGTGTACTCATCCAGTGCAGAGGCCTTTAATTTGTCCCAATGTGCTGCAAGACTTGTTAGCTCAAATTGTAAATTTTCAGCTGTGGCCCTTTCATCATATTTCAGCAGCAGATTGCTTAGTTCTTGCAGTGCTAAGGTGGTAAGTCCTTTCTTTTTCTCTGAAACATTTCTTGGGTCCAAACAAGCAAAATCAGCATAAATGCTGCCATGTGCTGAAAACTGTTGATGCATGCTCTTTAGGACTGTATCCAAGATAACATTGTGGGCCTGAATGCTGAAAGCTGTAAGAGCATTTGGAATAACTATCATCAGACAACTCATCTGGCATTTTCTTCCTCTTTCTAATTCTCTTTATAGGCAGAGATTTTTCTACCTCAAGTTCCAAATCTTCAATTTATGCTGAAGCTGTTCATCTGCACATTTCACAAATTTATCTGCAGCAAAATTTTTCAGATTTTCTTCAACTCCATTCACCATCCGTTAAACTGTTAAAATCTCAATACCGGAAGTCTGAAGATATTTGGATAATGGGGTGGTTAGCTCAAAAATACGCAGGAAATTTTGAGCAGTGAGGATAGTCTCATACCTTAGAAGAGAATCACAAAAGCCCTTAGATTTTACACGGGAATTTGGACTAGACTGATGATTCTTTTAAAAATTTGAAAGCATTGCAATAAGACAAACATAAAGACCAGCTTCATCTTTGGACCACCAGCGGGTTTCACCAATCACTGACAGCATACGGCGGTGGGGATCCTGGCTGATATTTTCCCACAAATCCATGCTAAGATATGAATCATGGATAAAACTGCTATGTCATTTAGTAAAGAAAACAGTGATGCACTCTGAATGGTAGCTTTTGTTGTATCTGAAAGCACTAAGTTCAGAACATGTGCATAACACCAAACATGTATCTGGCCAGGGGATACCGTTGTCAACCATGTTGAAAAACCATTATATTGTCCTTGCATATTTGCTGCTCCATCTGTAGGATTCCCAGCACATTTCATTTACGCACATCTATTTTACAAGAATCAAGCACTTTCATTAGCCTTTGGTGTAAGAATTCCCCAGTGCATGATTTGCAATCCACCATAACAAGAAGTAGTTACATAACGAACAATAACTGAAAGCTGATCTCTTGATGCAATGTCCTGGGATGTATCAATCTGTACTGAAAACATTCCTGCATCCCTCACGTGCCTTGCAATGTTTTCCTGAATAAGCAGCAGTATGGCTTCAATAACTGCATTAACTGTTACTGTTAAGCAGCGTTAATAGAGAACCTCTACCCTTAGTTCCCTTGGAATGCCTTTTTTTTTTTTACTTTTTTCTATGCATTCTTTGACATGTTCTTGAATACAGATGTCAAACTTACTCAAGAGGAGAACCAGCTCAAGAAAATGACCATGGTCTAGATTAGGATCCTGCAGGGTGTGTGCTGCTTCAAATTTGTCTCCTCTGTAGCTAAGTCCGCATTTTCCAATAAGTTTGACAATGCTCACCACTTTCTCTAAAATCTGTCGTCGTCTTTTTATGACCTGCTCACGATGGGCCGACATTTGATTGTGATTCAGCAGGCTGCTTACGTCCACACTGGTAGCCTTTAAAAAATATGCTTCTGCTCTATTTTGGGGACTTTTTTATGTTCTTCTATTCGTTGTTGGACATGTCTCCAGTCTCTAGTTCTATTAATGAAAGAATTGTTTTTTGTATGCTTTGACAATGCTAGACAAACAGAGCAAAAAAATCCCTTCTTTCTTCATAGAATGTTAGCCACCTTCGGTTTGTTCCATCTTGTTTTTTGCTGTAAAATTAGCAGTGTCTTGTTTGAGGTGGTAACTAAAAAATATAGACACCAGAGAATCAACCTGTAATGAAGCAACAGATGCTGATAACAAATCTGATAATTTTGCACATTTAGCAGCATCTTCCAGATGTATCCTCTTCTTCTCTCTGACTTTTTCAGCGCCACATTTCCGTTTTCGAGTTATTTTCAGATCCATCTTATTCTGATTATCGCATATGCTGCAAAATGTTTGTTAAGAAAGGCAGCTTCAATCTAGCATTCCAATCATACAAGTTATAAACAAATATAGGAGTACATTTTAGTTTCTGGGCTAAAGGAAAACTAATAATGCATCCTGTAAGATACATACCAATAGGTATTTACAATTATATTTTCTTATCATTTACAGTAGGGGTACATTATCCCTTATAATACAGGTGTAGTGATACTCAGAGTTCCCTCTATAACAGCCTGCAGCCTTGTGCCTTTATTTGGTCACAGACCCCTCAGTGACTTCTAATATCCTTATCATTTACAGTAGGGAGTACATTATCCCTTATGCGTAGTAAATGTATCCCTTATAATACACAAGTTATACTCAGCAGTCCCTGTATAACTCAGCCTGCAGCCTTGTGCCTTTATATGGTCACAGAACAACCCCTCAGTGTACTGTACAAAGATATGCATACACAATTTGGATTCATGGGAATGTGTACTTTCCGAAAACATATGGTTTTATGTGGTGAACTTTTTTTTTTTTACTTCCTCCCCCCCCAAAACTATGTAAATGTGTTGACTTTGCAGTATCTGAAATGACAGACCATATGGGGATCTTCCCTTTGGGGCCCCTATTTGCCATGTGCTTGGGTACACCTATAAATATGGGACATCAAACTGTCCAGAGGACCCCAGGCTTTCATATTTGGGGTAATTTCTCTTGATACCAAAAGTTTGTGGGAAATACGATTCTGCAGGTGGAAATTCTGAGGTGATTTTTGTGAATGTCACCAAAATTGCCAAATTTAGGAAGGGTTTACGGCTTGGTGCTTTGGAGTAGAAAGACATGCATACCCAATTTGGAATCAGGGGAAAGTGTACTTTCCGAAAATGTATGGTTTTCTGGGGTGAACATAATTTTTTCTAAATTAGCCCCTCCCAAACTAAGTAAATGTGTTGATTTTGCAGTATCTGGAATTACAGAACTGATAGCTCAAATGGGGTGTCTACATTTTAGGGCCCCTATATACCACTATACATATTGGGCATCAAACTGTTCAGTGGACCTCTTGACATTCATATTTAGGGTGACTTTTCTTTGTAAGTGTGCGATAAATGCGTCAAACCAACATTTTTAAGCAATTTGTAGTTTTCCTCTAATAGTAGATAAAAGTATGAAATCATTAATGCAGATATTTCCTTGCACCCCTGCTCTGCCAATATCCAGCAGAGAATAGAGATGGTTAATCTGACTTTTCCCGATTATACATTTGGTGAAGCATCTTTTTTGGCTTTGCCGGCAGGGATCTCAGGCCAAGCAAACAGAGATCAAAGGAACCACAGATAATCAGAGTCATGCATGGAGTGGGATGACAACATTTCCACTCAAGAGCCTTAGGGAGGTTGAATTAAAAAAAACAAACTAATCCATAATAATTACAGCATAACAACATCACTTGAAATGCAGGCTGTGATTCAGAGGAGCCCAGCTATCTGAATTCTTTCTCCTTGCAGAGATGTGTTCTAGGTGAATTTCTGACAATTACTGTATTGGGGTGAAGCACAGGGTCATAGAGAAGGAGTCTCAGATGGATGTACTGCTGCTAGTGATCTGGATCTGATACATTGCGCCTCTGTAATGGTGCTGCTATCTGCTTTATGCCAAGCTGTTCCATTATAATTAGTGATGGACCAATTTATTCTCCTGGTGTGTATTCGTGGCGTCTCTTTTTGGACACCGACGTCCAAAACGAGATGCCGGTGGCTTTTCATGTTTTTTTTTTCTTCCGTTTCATGAATTTCTCAGGAAATTTGCAAAAAATAAATAAAATTTGCAAAAAATAAATAAATAAATTGGCAAAACGCCCCAGATTCACCCATCACTAATAATATTTTTTAGGAGTTTATTATGGCAGCTGGTATGGATGTAGGTGAATGACTTTCAGTGCTGAATAAGGGATGGAGAGAAAAGTAGTAGCAGTAGAAGCCCAGGGGCCGCATCTTCAGTAAAGGTGATTTCAGCACCCTATGAAACCTGGTGTCACTCCTGCATATTATCATTTTTCTCTAAATTAGGAATTCCAATACCTGGGGATATTTGAGAGGTATAGATGGCTTGCTTTGCATTCCCTTTAAATAGAAATTGATAATTCAGATCTCTGGAAACTTCTCCAGTATTTCAATGGGAAAAATACAGTAATTGCTTAGTTAATTTAAACAGCTGAAATGCTGTAATTGGCTTAGCACTTCAGTCTGTTGCATTGGTAAGGCTGAATGGGTTCAACAGCATGAGTCTGTGGAGTAAGGTAGTGGCTTCTATCAACACAGAAAAAAAACACAAACTCTGTTAGGGCCCTTACACACGGGCGTTTTGGACCTGCGCTCCCCTGCGTTGCGTTTTGGTGCATTCAGCCACAGGGGAGCGCAGGTCTAGACGCACCTCATTCTTTTCAATGTAGGTATTTGTGTATAAGAGGGGCCCGGCCATGCTTGACTTACTTTATTAGCCAGGCCCCACTGCTGTCTGCGTCCTGATTTCGCAAATTTTTGGCAGATTCGCGAATTTCCAGAGAATTTTTCGGCGAAGCAAAACTGGGGAGATTCGCCATCACTACAAATAGTCCCTCATTCTTTCAGGAAGCTCTCTGTATATACCTTCACACTGGGTGCATGTCCCTCGGTCAAATAGAAAAGGTCCTCTGCACTCAACCCATTATCAATATATTTAGGACATTGAGACATTTTAAGAATTATTAATTACTTCATTATACATTTTACAAATGGGACTAAATTTTACCTGCAACTGCTTTCAAGGTTAAAACTCCCAAACATGGTTGCTCTTTTATTGGCCACCACTGGGATCACCTGTCTCCTCTTGCCAGGGCCGCCATTAGAAATCCCTGGGTCCCGTACAACAACATTTTCAGGGCACCCCGACCCCACTCCCCAAGCCCCACCCCAGATCCCGCCCACTCCACACCACAGTAAAAGATCACACAGACATCAACGCTAAAAAAGCTAACCCCCCCACACGAGTTATAAAAAGCTACTGATGATCAAGGCCCCCTTATAATTTAAAAAAACTGTGGTGCCAGGGCCCCCCATAAAAGTTTTCTTAAAAAATGAGTGACCAGGGCCCCCCTAAGTTTTGTTTTTTAAAAAACCTTGGTGCCAGGGCCCCCTTATGAGTTAAAAAAAAACTATATTTTAAAAAAAATAAACATTGGTGATCTTGGGCCCCCATGCAAGTAAAATAAAATACTGATGGCCTGCCCCCCCCCCACAAGTTATTAAAATCCACTGGTGGACCCGCCTTTAAGTTTTTAAAAAAAAATGGTGGACAGACCTCCCAAAATTTAAATAAAATTGCTTGCTAGGGTTAAGGGGGGCCCGGTCATGCTTAACTTACTTTATTAGCTGGGCCCCCACTGTTGTCAAAGTGCTCCTCCACAACCAATGAGGATACAGAGAAGTGAAAAGGAGAGTGATCATACACACACCAGAGCTCCTGTGATAGTTTCTAAAGATTTCAGGACACCGACAGCAGTGGGGCCTGGCTAATAAAGTAAGTCAAGCATGGCCGGGCCCCTCTTATCCACAAATACCTGCGGGGCCCGGGACAACTGTCCCCCCTGATGGCGGCCCTGCTTCTTGCCATGGGATTAACAGTAATACAGGAAAAGAAATTCGCGAAACGAGTCGTGGCACGTTTTTGACGCGCCGCGTCGTTTTCATCGCGTCGCTTCGTTTTCGACGCACAACTTTTTATTTTGGCGAATTTTCGCTGGCGTTTTGCCGCGAATTCGCCCATTGGCGAATAAATTCACCCATCACTACTT
>CM044438.1:114104447-114116826 GCA_024363595.1 Xenopus borealis
TTATTCTTCTTACTCTTTCATACCTTTGTTCAATAATCTGTCTATTTATTTATCTATCGATCTGTTTATCATCTGTCCATCTTAATTGACAAACAATTTTCAAGGCTTTTTTTTCTGACTGGTGAAAGTTAAAATGCCAGGTCTAGTTAATAAAATGGGGTTAAAGGGGTGGTTCACCTTCAGGTTAACTTTTAGTATGTTATAGAATGGCCAATTCTAAGCAACCTTTCAATTGGTCTTCATTATTTATTTTTTATAGTTTATAAATTATTTGTCTTCTTCTCCTGACTCTTTCTAGCTTTCAAAAGGGGGTCACTGACACCCTCAAAAAAGAAATCCTCTCTGAAGCTGCACATTTATTGTTATTGCTACTTTTTATTATTTGTCTTTATTTCCTGACCCTATCCTATTAATATTCCATATTCCCATTCAAATCAATGCATGGTTGCTATGGTAAATTGGACCCTAGCAACCAGATTGCTGACACTTTGTATCTGGAATTACAATTTAATTTTGTAATACCCCCAAAGTCAGGCCCTGATTTGTGGAAAGGCCACCTAGTCTGGGCCTAGGGTGGTAGGAACTTAGGGGGAGGCATACTGCTCAGCCACACCCACATTGGTTCAGAAACACTGGGAATACGCAGGAGATACGAGAGATTTTTTAAATTTACCATGCGCCAATCCCCAGTAAAATACCAGCCTGGTCTCAACCCTAGGTTAAGTCTGGACAGTTTGTAGGTATTTTGGCAGGGTTTGGCAAGCATGCAGAGGGCATCCGATTACTGGTCAATTAATCTGCAAGGCTAAAGTATATAAGGGTGTCTCTCTGACTGGGTAATTAAAAAAAAAACTATACTATATCAAATAGGGTATTGGCCATAAAACATGCTCAATTGTGACATCATTGCTTTGTAGTAATACAGTCGATCAGCTATGAAGGCATATTAATTGAAACTGACCTGTTGGTTGTCATTAGTTGTTCAGCTAATTGCACAGATCAACTTCATGCAACAAGGCTTCTTGTTGGTGTTGAACTACAACTCCCAGTTTCCCCGAGAACCAAAGACTTATGCTGGCAGTTCTAGCACAGATCATGCTGACTGCCCAACGCTTGGCTATATAACTTAATGCCAGGGTGAATCTCTGCAGTGTTTTAACTCTTTATTCCCACCAGAATTACCAATTACATTTCTTAGTTCTTATTTATGTTCAGTATGAGCACAGACATGATAGCATTTTACCCTTCATATATTTTATCTCCTATTCTGTGGGAAACTTGAATCCCTCAGCATTTTCCCTGATTTATTCTGGATATTTCTGAGTGTTTATGGGCCAAAAATAAAGACATCTGCTCTTTGGTGTGGAAGTCAAATCCAAGTGAAGCAAGCCAGGGTTTCTGTTCCAGGCACTAGGGGGCACTGTGGCTCTGCGTATAGTGTAGGGTGCGTGGCGTTCGTTCACTCTGTGCGGATTGATTTCCAGCAGCATTGAATTTTTTGCTATACAACTAAATAACACAGGAATTAACACGGCTTTACTGTATGCACAGGTTACTTTAAACACCAGTCCTTTATTCCATAATCACATCTGTGTTTCGAAGAATGCTAAATAGTGGATTGAATCAGAATAAATTTGATCCCATTCATGTTTCCCCTTTTCAGTTGGGGGAATTAGGAGGGTGAGTTATAAACAGAGCTTGAGGCCATGCAGGGCGATATGATATGCTTAACTCTCTTACCTGCAGAGCAATATTGTAATATTTCTGGCTTAATAATAACATGCCAATGTAATGTAGTGATGCAAAACATGCATACCTATAGGACTATATACATAGCAGCATGACTGTATACATAGCACCAAGACTCTGCGCATAGCAAAGTTACAATATACATAGTAATGCATAGTATACAATACAGGGATCCATTATTCAGAAACCCATATATGATTGACGGTAAAAGGTATCTTATCCGGAAACCCGTTATCCAGAAAGTTTCGAATTACAGAAAGGCCATCTCCTATAGACTCCATTATAATCAAATAATCCAATTTTATTAAAAAAATATTTCCTTTCTCTCTGTACTAATAAAACAGTAGCTTGTACTTGATCCCAACTAAGATATAATTAATCCTTATTGCAAGCAAAACCAGCCTATTGGGTTTATTTCATGTTTACATGACTTTCTAGTAGACTTAAGGTGTGAAAATCCAAATTACGGAAAGACCCATTATTCGGAAAGCCCCAGGTCCTGAGCATTCTGGATAATAGGTCCCACACCTGTAATGCCATCTCTCATACACTCCATTTAAATTAAATAATTGATATTGTTAAAATTATTTCTTTTTTTCTGTAGTAATGAAATGGTAGCTTGTACTTGATCCCAATTCAGATAGTTTTTAACCTTATGTAGGGATGTGAAAATTAGACACCCTCACATATTTCTGACAGGCACATCCCTAGTATTATGGACGCCTAATGGGTCCTAATGGGGACCTTTTGTGCTTATGTAACCCCTGTAGTTCTCATAGTGTACACAAGGTGGCACTGTGAAAAAGTATAATGGTCATGGGAACCATGCAGTCAGTGTTCATTGCTTTAGCCCAACCTTGCAGGCTGGAAGGGAATGGGCATGATCCCTAGGTGCAAAGGCCCTAGTAAAGTTCAGCTATACTCTGTCATAGATCACTCTAGGAGTGATAGATAGGTAGCTAGTTGAGCAGCTCACGCTCCGACAGGAGACTTAGAAGGATTAAGATCCTCGGGTACTCATAACCCAGAAATAGGGACTAAGTGTACAGACCTCAGGGACAGGGTTTCCCCTCAGGTTCCACTTGGTACAACTGCTGAATTCTGGTGTATTTCTATTAACATTCAAAGCTCAACTACTGCTGACATGACCCCTTGCCTGAAGGGATCCAGCCCATGTATGGTGCTGTGAGTATTTGCTCCTTTATGCTGAATGTATCTGTTCATGCTGTGTGCTCTATATCCATGCTGTGTAACTGCATTATACTCCACTGTGGTGATTGTCTTTATTGCTCTGCTGTTCAATAAATGCTGTTTTGGTTCATCATAAAGAATCACTGGCGCCCAACTTATTTGTGCTTATCGCACATGGTTACAGTTCAACTATATCCTTCCTCCACCCCGCTGCGAGGGCTCACCCCTGAGAGAAATAGTTTCATTCGTGGTTTTAATACCATTTGGTAGCTTTAACTGATTATAGTCACACCAGTTTACTATAGCGCTACACTTATAAGAGGCAAAACAATCCTATTGGGTTTCATGAAGGTTTTAGCAGACAATTCATGGGGGATCTAAACAACGGAAAGACTCCTTATCTAAAAACCCCAGGTCCTAAGCATTCTGAAAAACAGAGGGACAAAAATTTTGTGGGTAGTCTGGCTATTTTTTTTACCACACTCATTTTTTGTGGCCACACCCCCTAATTACCATGTTCATTTTACAAAATGTGGCAGGTTATGAAAGTTTGAACATATTTCAGTTTTTTTCAGTTATTACAGGTGAATTGCTTTTTAAGCTGTAAGTAATTTTTCCCAAGGGACCTCCTTATCTAAATTGTTACAATTACTTATTTGCTTATCTCTAAATTGTTACAAAGCACCTTATTTGCTTTTATTTTCTAACTTGCAGTAGACTTTTCAAAGATAACTGCTAATTGCTAACTGGCATGTGAACCCCATATTTAAAGTACAATTAAATATCTGAGCTGTATTCATGTATTTGCAGTAGGGATGCGCTGAATCCAGGATTTGGTTTGGAATTTGGCAAGGATTCAGCCAAATCCTTGTGCCTGGCCGAACTAATTCAAAATCCTATTTTCCATATGTAAATTAGGGGCAGGGAGGGAATTTACATGCACTTCATCATAAAACAAGGATGTACATTTTTTTTCTCTTTTTACTTTCCCACCCAGAATTTGCATATGCAAATTAGGATTTGTATTCAGTTCGGTATTCGGCCTAATCTTTCATTAGGAATTCGGGAATTCGCCTGAATCCCAAATAGTCTATTCCGTGCATTCCTAATTTGCGGTATTAATAGCAGCACTGTTTCAAAGCATTATTAGCGCCCACATTTCACAAAGAGCAGACAGAATATAAGTGCAAAACACAATATCAAATTTAGCCGGTAGTGACGGCACAGAAAATATAGATATTAATATATTACATTTCCCTAGAGGAATTCTGAAAATAACTGGTGCATCAAATGGTCATAATCTTTGCTAATGTACTCTCTCTCTACAACAAGCAGAGAAATACAGTATTAACAGATGCAGAGAGCTTGGTAAAATGCAGAGCGATATCATTTAACCTACAGGACAGTGCAGAAAGAGAAAAGAGGAAATAGAGAATAATTGTATAGGCCAAGCCTTTTAACCCACAAATCAATTGGACTGCATCTTTACTCCAAGGTAGTTCTACTGATTATAGACAAAAAACAAGAAAAAAAAAACGCTCTAGCTCACCGTGCTTCCCTTATTCCTGATCCAGGGGCTCAATCAATCGGTGTCCCCACTGCAGCACATGAAAAACTCCACAAAAATGACGGCACATCTGGGTACAGTTTATTTGGAAAGACCGCTGAAAAATCGCCTAACGTGTTTCTGGAGTATATCCCTTAATCATAGGCGATTTTGCAGCGTTCTTTCCAAATAAACTGTACCCAGATGTGCCGTCATTTTTGTGGATTTTTTCATGCTTCTACTGATTGTTGTCTATCATGTACATAGAAGTCCCTTCCCCATAGAGCCTTAATTTTTTTATATTCTGGGCCAGGAGAAAAGTTAGAGAATATATACTCATTGCCCAATGCAATTTTAATTCAGTCTCTGGCTTTATTGTATTGGGGCACATGTGCCAGTGCAGGGCAGCCATCAGATAAAGTTATAGGAGGAACAACATAGTGGTCCCCAAATGTTACATCCATACTGGACTCTAGAAGCAAAAGTGTTACTCTGATGGAAGCCATTCACCAGTGTTAGGGCTAGATATCAAGGATGGGTTCTGGAGCCTTTCACACACTCCAATAAATATGGGTTTATTTTAAATTCAGGACAGAGAAAGACCAGTAAATACATGAGCAACATTTGAAGTCTCTTTTAGCAATTAGTTACATTAATGAAGATGTCACAAGACTTGAAAGTGTATTATGAGTGACATCTCTAAAGAACATTATCAGTTAGGATGAAGCCCTTTATTTTCCACTAAATCCCACTTTCCTTATTTTAAAGTGATGTTACATGAACATGTATAGTATGATGTAACTTTCATAACTCATTCATTAAGCCACACATACATTATACATTAAAACATTAAAGCTCTTTGAGGTCAACTTTTAAACTAAATCTATGGATTACAACTTAAGCCTCTGTGGATTTCAGCCTCAAGATCTATTGATTCTGATCTCCAGTACATCATTTTCAAAGTCATTTATCTTAATCTATGAATTATAACTCATAGGGATCATTTTGTGCAGAACCTGCCTTACAAATTGATCCGATAGAACACAGGTTATAGCTAGAGGAGCTGGTATTAGTATTGCTGTTATCATAGTTGGCCAATCTGTCAATAGATTTCTGTTGCTGTGGCTCCCCTCCTGTGAAGCAGCCTGTGGCTGTTAAGTATCTCCAGAAACCCATTTTACATAAAGATCCCAATTATAAAAAGGCCATCTCCCATAAAAACAATCCTGTTTTTATAGGATAAAATCCTATTCGGATTTAGGATTTAATTCATGTTTAAATAATTTTTTTAGAGCAGACTTAAGGAGAAACAAACCCTTCTTGTGGCACTTCGTCAATTTCCGTAACTTTCTGCGCATGAGCAGAAACAGAAAATTGCTCCAACTGCGCATGCACTGATACGCCGCTCTATTCACAAAGATTACCAAAGAGAAGAAAAGTAAAGAGTTAGGTTCAATTACCAGAGTGTACACTGGGGAGGAGCAGAGAGGGGGTCTATGCAGGGTAGTGAGGTTTGTTTTTTATTAAAGGTTTGTTTCTCCTTTAAGAAAGATCCACATTCTGGAAAGTCCCCTTACCTTGAAAACCTCAGTTCCCAAGCATTCTGGATAATATGTTACATAACTTTAATAGAGATTGTAGTTCAACCAGTTCTAGAAGGCTGCTAAATGCTGGGAGATGGTACAATGTAGTGATGGGTGAATCTGACCCAGTTTGCTTTGCCAAAAATTTGCAAAGGGGAAGAAATTGCAACGGGGAAGAACTTGTAAATGTAGGGGGAAGAAATTGCAAAGTGTAAGAACTTGCAAAGGGGAAGAAATTGTAAATGTAGAGGGAATAAATCACCTTTGGGAAGAAATTGTAAAGCGGAAGAAAGTGAATAACCTTTCCTGAAGGCCTTTTATGATGAGATTTGAAGATTACAAAGATTTATTGAACCTATATCCTTGTTCTGAACAAATTCGAGCAGTTATATTGGTTCTGGAACCCAAGAGAAAACCATTGCACCAATGTACCATTGTCTATGTGCCATTGTGTAATCCCAAAATGGGGTGGCCTAAGCTCAGCCAGAAACCTTTGATACATTTCTAACCCCTATACTTGTCTTTCAATTCACATTCTGTCTTTCTAGCCTTGAATAAGGGCAAAGAGCCATGTTGATGAAGGGATGGATTGAGCAGGGTTCCTACTGGATGTCCATGTATCCAGATGAATCTCTGCTTTCCAACCCCAGTGCCTCCACTTCTACACAGATTGCAATATTTGTGAGTAATAGCTCAGCCTTAGTGATCATAAGCAGCTCAGTTCTTATTTCAATTGTAGGTGCCTTTGACAGAATCTTGTCATTCTTTAGATGTTTTAAAAATGGATGAAGGATTCCTTCAATACAGAGGCATTGATTAGAGCAGTTCTCATCTAAGTAGCCAAGAAGACCGCTTGGTGCAATTGTCCAACATGCAAGCTCTTGGATATTGAAGAGCCACATCTTCATCATCCCTTTGACAGTAGAAGGCTGTTGTAGGAAGGGGCTACTGGCAAATCCTCTGCACAATTACTATGTGCCAATTTCTGATTCAGAGTTTAAGAGATTCTCTCCAACCTAAAGTGATTTGCTGTGCATTTATACCCTCCGTTCTATCGTCTGCTTTAATGTCCAGTCTTCAACGTCTGGTTCGATGCAGAGGCCAAAGGCTGCCTTATAGATCTGCAAAGTGTTCTTAGGCCTGCTAATCCTATCATTGGCAGAAACACTAGACTTGGTTTTCATGTTTCTGACGCAGATCTCACATAAGGATTTAGAGAGAGATGTTCTGATTAAATAATAGAATTATCTGCATTTTTCTATTCTGTGGACTGAATTACTCGTGCTATTTCTAGAATTATAAGGTACTCAGGGGGGAGATGTATCAGTGGATAAAAATAGGAGTCATTTTAGCAAAGCAATACATACATGCGAATTATTGATATTTCCACTGTATTTGTGTTGGAACTGTCAAACTTCTGTTGCATGGTGTTAATAACAACATTACTGTCTGCTTAATTAATTACATCTGTTCAAACAACCTGCTAAAGGAACTCTGGAATTGCTGCTTGGTCCAAGATGATGGCAATTCCAGGGTTCTCAATGCCAGTCTGCAAAAGTTAAAGCCAGCAAAATATACCCTGTATTAAACTGGGACATAAATCATTCATTGCTAACTGCACCGCTATAGGCTAACAATAATTGTTTTTTATAAGACTTGCTGCCAATAAATATTTTACGTGCAGAGGCTAGGCAGGCAGGTATGATTTAAATGAGCAATAACTCACTGGGCTAAAATATAAGGATATTAGAAGCTTCCGTGGCCATATAATGTCATGAGGCCTTGGATGGAGTGCTTTTATACAGGCCATTGGATTCCTTCTTAGAATACACAAATGGCACACATGATATTACTGAGCAATGGTCACTGAACGCCATTTATATGGTGCTTTATTGCATATTATTGAAGACTCTTATTATAAATGCTTTATAGGGCCCTTTTTTTTGGAGCTACAGAGATAGCATGGCGTCATTCAAAGCACCAGACCCTACTATGTATTATACCCCAGTATAGTCCATTTCCAGGCATCTTCATGAACACTGTTCCACAGTTACAGCCCCTTCTTCTGATGCCAACTTGCTTTAATATACATACTAGGGGCCATTTAAGAAGACCTCAGATGGAAGTGCAAGAGCATTAAGTGTCTCAAAAAGCATGCCACCTAATATTTATTCAAACACATCTGTTTTGGGTAAAACACCTGTGATATGGAGATCATAGCACCAAAGGGCACATATCAGCCCTGTCCTTAAAATATAAGGAAAGTTACAGAGGCAGTATAGATAAACCACAATAGTGCAAGTTAGAACTCTATATTTATTCTGTAGGATGCTTTGCCATTCCTAAGTAAACAGCTCCAGAATCTCTGTTTGTTTAGGAGAACAGCTGCCATATTAGCTTGGTGGGATCTCTCTTCCTATCTGAGTCTCTCATAGCTATGGGCTCAGATTACAGCAGGGAGGGGAGGAGGGAAAAGGGAGGGGAGAAGGAGAGAGAAGGAAACTGAGCATGCCCAAGCCTAAGCCCTGGAGGTTTGAACTGAAAACAGGAAGTCTGATACAGAAATTCATGTGTACACAATAGAAGGACAGTAATGCAGTGTTTTTTTGATAGAGGACTCAGAGCAGCATTACTTTAAAGGTTTACTGTTTAGTTTTAGCCTTTCATTCCCCTTTAACACCTGCTATTGGACAGCCAGTAAGAACAGGGCCTCTTTATGGCCAGTTTCCACCAGCGAGAAAGATGCCCCTGTGCTTCTCCCTGCCCCCTTATATTGGTGGGGACACAGTTTTCGGTGTTCTGTTTTGGAGACCTACGGCAGTTTGTTCTCATGTTGAGAAGGGTACAAAAACATGGCAGATTGCACCCATTTTTCCTGTTGCACTAAGTAAATGGTCCCCACTATCTCCCATATTACAGTCCCCAGTGGGGCACCATGTAGCTTTTACATTATCCCTCTGCACATCACTGTTCTGCAGGGAGATGGACCATGAATCCATGGCTTCTGAATGATGGAATTTATCAGACTAAACATGAATAACACTTAACCAGTTTCTCTAAGTATATATATCCAGCAGAGTGCTAAAGTGCTGGGTGCCAGGCTTCCGGAATGTTCAATCCCGTGACATTTGCAATCGTTTGTTGCATCTTTAAAACTGCCTGCATGAAAATGTGTCACTTTGAAATATTTTCTCATTGGTCCACTCTGTCAAGTAAAGTGCAGAGCGCCCTGCTCTTGTGCATTCATTTCCTGCCTCTGCTCCATCACAACAAGCGACCTAACATTTTAGCGCTGACACTGAAATTACAGAGCAGTTTCAGAAATACGAAGCCTTGCCGGTTTCGACTTCACCGTCTACCCCCCCCCCCATTGTTCCCTCTTGCCTGTTCCAATGGGTCACTGGTTGCCAGGGTGAAGCAGATTGGCTATTGAAATAAAATTAGAGCAAGGAGGGAGATCTGTTATTTGCCCCTTGGCAGGGGGGATGTAAAACAAATAATATGTTGGACGGTGCCATTCAACAACATTCCTGGCTGTGCTCCTGGGGGGCCTGACCCTCTATATCTGTCAAATATTAGGTTATTAAAAGCAACCACAGAGTTTCAAGATCATAAAAAGCCTTAGTACTTTTACATACACACAAAAATGAGGTTGCTCAATACACACTCTCACCTCCACTGCTAGTACAGGAATGGGATTTATCTGGAAACCCATTTTCCCAGAGAGCTCTAAAATACAGGAAGGCCATTACAATGTCCATTTCAAGCAAATAATTCTTTTTATGAATGGTTTACATTTTTCTCAATAATAAGTACCTTTTACTTGATGGTAACTAAAAAAAAAAAAGTGAAAAAACAGTCCTATTGTTTTTTTTTTTCAATGTTTCAATTTTTTTTTTAAAGTAGAAGTTAGGTATCTGGGCTCTGCAGACGTGTTCATATGCATGCACCTTTTCTCCCTTTTTCTCCCAGCAGGTGTGTCCTACTGGACCAAACAGTGCAACTAAAAGTAAATATTAAAAGAATAGAAAATAGAAATAATAATTGAAAACATGCTAGATGGGCCCCTGATCAAATGGCGTCCCTAGGCTAAAGCATAGTCTGCTACTGTCTACAAACCTCAGGTCCCACGCATTCCATCTTTGCAAATTAATGTCCAAACACAGGAATGGGGTTTACCTCGACGTGGAAATTTTAGGAAACGGGTGACCTTTTTTTTGGAAATTTATGCATAGAATGACTTACTAGCCAGGGGACCAGGGAATGTTCATTGGTCCATCAAGTTTGTGTGATTCCCAAATCTTTAGCCCTTTGGGAGCATTTTAGTTGGGCTTACATATTCGGGATACGTTTTTGGACCCCAGCAATTTTTTTTTTGACAGCAGTGAATTTTCCCAAATTTATTCGCCGCCCGCGAAACATGGGAATTTGCTGCAAATTCGTTCTTGGCAAATAAATTCGCTCATCACTACATTTTATTTCTAGAAAGTAGGACTTTTTACTAAACATTTTTGACAGTGGAAGGTGTTTCGGTTTTTTTTTTTTTTAGAAGAATGCATGAGTGTTTGCTTTTAGGATATCTACCTGTGGCTCTCCAGCTGTTGTTGTACAGGTATGGGACCCGTTATCCAGAATGCTCAGGACCTGGGGTCATGTGGTCTGATGTAAACATTAAATAAACCCAATAGTCCTGCTTCCAATAAAGATTAAGTATATCTTAGTTTGGATCAAGTACAAGAAAATACATTTTAAAAATCTGGATTACTTGATTATAACAGAGTATACAGGTGATGGCCCTTCTGTAATTCAGAGATTTCTGGATAATAAGTTTCCAGATAACGGAAATGTGATTGGTCCCTTCAGGAGGTGCTCCTCCTACCCATGCTTATATTGGGTGCCTGCTTGCTGCCTGACATAAAGTGTATCAGATGGATGGGCTAGCTGGGCTTAATTTCCCTTGTCTGGGAGATGAAGCTGGAAGGGAAAAAAATAATCAACATTTTCTATTAAATAATGAAATCATATCTGCACTATTTACTCCTTAGAGCTCCATATAAAAAATCAGTGATGCAAGGGATGAGAGTGGTGCTTTGCTGCATACAAAAGACAGTGAAGGATACAGAGCAAGCGAAGAATCATCAGGCCGTAGAATTCAGCCCTTTCCAGTCTAGGTTCTTGTGGAGGTGAAGAATCGAAAAGGGGTCACCATGACCCTGCGATTATACTATAGTATAATTTCCACCAGCAATAAAGAATAGTAGAAAATATCAATCAATTCTAAAGGTAATCTTGGGCTGTGACTGTCATGTAAAAAGGGAAACTAGTCCTTACTTGGGCACTTGCCCTAGTAGTGCAAAAACACCATTTAAAGGGATCCTGTCATGAGAAAACATTTTTTTTTTCAAAATGCATCATTTAACAGTGCTGTTCCAGAAGAATGCTGCATTGAAATCCATTTCTCAAAAGAGCAAACAAATTTTTTTTATATTCAATTTTGAAATCTGACATGGGGCTAGACATATTGGCAGTTTCCCAGCTGCACCAAGTCATGTGACTTGTGCTCTGATAAACTTCAATCATTCCTTACTGCTGTACTGCAAGTTGGAGTGATATCAACCCCCCCCCCCACCACCCAGCAGCCTAACAACAGAACAATGTGAAGGCAGGGGCGTAACTACAGAGGAAGCAGACCCAGGGGGGCCCAGGAGGATTAGTAGGCCCATTAGGCCCTACTAAATGAGCAGTTTCAATATATAGTGGTAAAACAGGACAACCTCTTGATATTTTGGAGGCTCTAAAATAAATCTACTGTGGGGCCCAGTAACATCTAGTTATACCACTGTGTGAAGGTAACCAGATAACAGCTCCCTAACACAAGATAACAGCTGCCTGGTAGATCTAAGAACAGCACTCAATAGTAAAATCCATGTCCCACTGTGTTCTATTCAGTTACATTGAGAAGGAAAAACAACAGCCTGCCAGAAAGCTGTTCCCTCCTGAAGTGCTGGCACGTCACATGACCAGGAGCAGCTGGGAAATTGACAAAATGTCTAGCCCCATGTCAGATTTCAAAACTGAATATAAAAAAATTTGTTTGCTCTTTTGAGAAATGGATTTCAGTGCAGAAGTCTACTGGAGCAGCACTATTAACTATTTAAAAAAAAAAAAAACATGTTTTCCCATGACAGTTTCCTTTAAATGCTCAGTTGCAGGGCAATTGCTTGGAGGATATGTGGGGGAATGTAATAAATAGGGATGTCACGGACTGTTCGCCGGCGAACTTGTTCGCGCGAACATCGACTGTTCGCGC
>CM044438.1:114119189-114157830 GCA_024363595.1 Xenopus borealis
GGGGGGGGGGAGCAGCAAATTGAAGGCTAAATGGGCTGGATCGCCCCTGTGCGCAATGTATGTAATTCTAATAAAACTTCTTGCTTAAAGGGGACCCATCACCCAAAAAAAAATTATTCAAAATCCTATTTTATCACATTAGTCAAACAAATCGAAGTTTTATTACACTATATAAATCATTTGAATCTTGTTTCCTTCAGTCTGGGAATTCATAATTATAGCAGGCAGGAGCCATTTTGTGGACACTGTTATTAAGGCAAGCCTTGTATCATCTCAAAATCTTGTTTGTGCACCACAATGGGGGCCCTGATGCCCAGCCCCATGAACTGGCTGAAGAGAACAGGATATGGATATTAAATAATATCGTCTAGTTGACAGGAATAAGGAGCAAACTGCGTTGGCCCTCCAGTCATGCAGACAAACACAAAACTGGGAAAACTTGCAGAGAAGGGCCCCAAACATTGTGTTGTATAACTAATACCTGTAATCCATACAACAGACAGGCTTGATGCACTCCTGCTGTGTGTATCAGAAACAATATGTAACTCACCTAGCACAGGGAATTCATTAACCTGATACAATTACATGTTTAATTGAATTAAGTAATACC
Source organism: Xenopus borealis (assembly GCA_024363595.1). NCBI lineage: Eukaryota > Metazoa > Chordata > Amphibia > Anura > Pipidae > Xenopus > Xenopus borealis. Next base: position 114,119,800 of record CM044438.1, read on the forward strand.
TTAACACAGGAGAATGCATTTGCATAATTTGCACATGTAAGTGCATTAGATCCTGCAAAGCAAAGATACAATCACAGCAATATGTGATACATAGTTTAGATTAGCTGCTGTTTAGAACAAGCATACAGTATATCAGAGCAAGCAGTCAGCCAGCCCAGGGATGCATTCATAAGGGCTACTGGTTCCAGGAGAGCAATAGCTGCAGCCCATCACCTTACAGAACAAATAGCATCACACAGCCTGCTAGTTAGGGTTGCCACCTGGCCGGTATTTCACCACCCTGGCCAGTATTTTTGATGGCTGATCCCAATGTTATTAATAGGAAAAAAAAAAAAAGATAAATATATAGGAAAGCCTGTATTTTTTTCAAGAAAAGGTGGTACCCTTACTGCCAGCCCACTTTACCATATTGATTAGGGCTATTGTTCTCACATATGCAAATATCCAGAACTCAGTACACTGCAGTTCTGCATAGGATTGCGTTATACTTTAGGACTAATGGATTAAGGAAGGGGCGTCCAACCTTTTGGCTTCCCTGGGCCGCATTGGATAAAGAAAAATCGTCTGGGGGCCACATATGAAATACACAAACACTTTTCATTTGTGAAAGTAAAGAAAATGCACAGAAAATAACTACAATACCAGTTGGATAACAAGATGGAGCTATACACTGGAATATGACTATTAAAGGGCACCTATCGTGAAAAACAGTTCCCCCCCAGCCAAATGTGCGGGGTGATAGAGCCCGCATTCCGGTTGGGGGTACTGGTGTTTTTTTTTTTTTAAATGCTCCCCACCAGTGCCAGCGTGCTCGCACCGGGAGCTGCCATGACAGTTTCTGCACATGCGCTTTGCGCGCGCGTGACGTCATGTGCATTCGCATTAAGAAAAAAGTGATCACTGTTGGGGCAGCTTTTCTTAATGCGCATGTGCATGACATCACGCGTGTGCAAACGCACATGCGCAGAAACTGTCGTGGCTCGAGCGCGCTGGCGGGGGGTATTTATTTAACCGGAATGCGGGCTCTATCAGCCCACACATTAGGTACCCATTAAATAGACGTATTATATAGTGATGGGCGAACCTACCCCGTTCGCTTCCCCGAAAAATTTGTGAATTGGCAAAAAAATTTGCGAAACGAGTCACGGAACGTTTTTGACGCGTTGCGTCGTTTTCGTCGAATTTTCGCTGGCTTTTCGCTGGCGTTTCGCTGTGAATTCGCCCCTGGCGAATAAATTCGCCCATCATTAGTATTATATTATTATTACTACTAATGGGGCAATTGGCATAGTTCCCCCCTCCTGCCTAATCCTATATCCTTTGCAACATGACATTTCCTCAGGAACCAAGCGTTTCAAGCTGGGCCACATTCATATCCATCCTGGGCCGCAGGTTGGACACCCCTGGATTAAGGTGAGCAATTAGTCAAAAACGCTTGTGAGTAAAAGCCCTTACCGGTTGCTCCTTATGCCAGGCTGTAAGCAGGTCTCTAAAAGCCACATATTGCAGGACACCAGGTTAATTGTTTACAGGCCTCACAAGTTTACTGACAAAAGCAGTACTTATAGGGTTGCCACCTTTTCTGGAGAAAAATACCGGCCATCCTATATATTTATCTTTTTTTCCTATTAATAACATTGGGATCAACATCAAAAATACCGGCCAGGCCGGTAAAATACCGGCCAGGTGGCAACCCTAAGTACTTACCAGAGGCTGCTGGGCCAGAGTTCCAGTCTGCAGTGTTAGAGAGTGGGCGGGGCCATCTCCACTTGCTATAACTGGGAGTTGCACAGGAATCACCTGATTATACTCAGCTGCAGGGCCGGATTTATTAAGTGGGCACCCCTAGTCCTACTGACGTTCGCCCCCCCCCTCATCTCCTCCCTTTTATTCGGGGAAATGGATAGGATACAGGAGAGATGGGGATTGATGCATGGGGGATGTCAAAAAACTATTTCATATATTGCACATGCCCGGTGTTTCTGAACCAATGTGGGTGTAGTTGGGCGGCATGCCGCACCATAAAATCCTGCTGCCCTAGGCCCGGGCCTTGGTGGCCTTTCCATAAATTCAGGCCTGCTCAGCTGGTGTCTGCACAGACCGAGGAATCACATAATTGTACTCAATGGGGGTCACTTTATCAGCGGAACCTGCTGATTAAACTCAGCTGCTGTCTGCAGAAGCAGGTAACCAAAAGCAACTGCTGGGGTTACACAGAGGCAGATTGAATAATTGGGGGCAAATTCATTAAGCGCCGAAAATGAGCTAGCATTGGCTTTGCCGACGTTCACCGCACTTCGCCAGGCGTAGTTTCGCCAGCGCTACGCAAATTCACCAAAATGCAAAGTTGTGCTCAGGGAGGCGAACGGTAGCGGAGTTGCACTACCGTTACTTCACCAGGCATATCACATATATCTTATTTATGCTATCCCTAATTTGCATACGGCGCAAAGTTAAACGTATAATAGAAGTATATGTTACAACCAGTATATTACACTACACAAGCCCAGGAAACCTTTAATTAATAAAATAAAGTTGTCCTATTGCCATAAACATGTGTCCCCTGTATAGTTGAGTTGCCATATGTTAGGGAATGTAAAGGGGAAGGCGGGTAACGCCCCAAAAAAATTAAGCTATTTTTCAGACTATCACCCCAAAAAAGTAAAAGACGCCAGCATTTTTTTGGGACTTAGAAAAATTTCAAGTTTTTTTTCAAACTCCTATCTATTGTTTTGAACTTCACCAGGTCTGACCTGGCGAAGTAAAGTCTAGCGCAAGAGGTAATGTTCAGTAAAATGGTCATCTTAGTGAATTAGCGTAGTTACGTCCCTTCGTCAGTGCGCAACTTCGCCTGGCGTAAGGGTGCGAAGTTGCGGTAGTCTATCTACTTTGCTAGTGAATTTTCGCCAGGGACACTGTTGGAAAATGATGTCACGCTGGCGAATAAGCTCTAGCGTTAGATGCTTCGTGCTTTAGTGAATTTGCCCCATGGTCTCTTACCAGAGCCCAAATCTGCCACCATTTATAGCTGAAAGCTATAAGGCAGACCCTTTTTTTAAATTACCTCTACCTTGGAAAAATTCTGCTAAGGGAGGCAGCTGGCCATGAAACCTGCCCTCCATTTAAAAGACAAAGAAAACTAAAATAAAACAGGAGGCATTAAGGCTCAGGCTCCTAACTAATTATGCTTAATAACTGTCTGACCCTCTAACTGCCACCTTCCTCACCCATCCAAAAAAAATAAAGGTTGTTTAGGGGTCACATATACCACTGCCACTGGACGCCTTTTCGGCAGGCCAGGAGGGCACACCAGATGGGGGGGATAAGCACTTGCCACCAAATGCTCTGACAGCAATACAAGAAGGTAACTGAAACACAGACAGACAAGAAGTAGCAAACACTGCACACCAGTTTCTGAACACATACTTTTTGTCTGTCTACACAAATGAGTAACCAGCTAATGAAGGTTTCCTTATTGATAGTCCCAATTCTAATAATACATCTAATGATGCATGGTTCAAACATGAAGAAATTCAAAAGAGACTAGAACATGTTAAGATAAACAAAGGTCCAGGGCCAGATGGGATTCATCCCAGGGTACTTAGCAAGCTTAGCTCTGTGATTGCCAAACCTATCTACTTAATTTTTCAGGATTCTTTGAGGTCTGGTATGGTGCCGAGAGACTGGTGAATTGCTAATCTGGTGCCACTATTAAAAAAGGGATCCCGTTCTCAGCCTCAAAATTATAGGCCAGTTAGTCTGATGTTGGTGGTAGGAAATCTTTTTGAGGGATTAATAAAGGATAGGATACTGGACTTCATAGCAAATAACAATACTATGAGTGTGTGCCAGCATGGTTTTATGCATAATAGATCTTGCCAGACTAACTTTTTTTTTTTTTATGAGAAGGTAAGCATGGACATCGATTCTGGGATGGCAGTGGATGTGATTTACTTAGACTTTGCTAAATCATTCGATACAGTGCCACACAGAAGGTTACTGATTAAATTAATGTTGACCTGGAACATATTATTTGTACCTGGATAGAGAACTGGCTAAAAGATAGATTACAAAGAGTGGTGGTAAATGGAACATTTTCTAATTGAACCAGTGTTGTTAGTGGGGTACCGCAGGGCTCTGTACTGGGTTCCTTGCTTTTCAATTTGTTTATTAATGACCTGGATGTGGGCATTGAAAGTATGGTTTCTATTTTTGCAGATGATACTAAATTGTGCAGAACTATAGGTTTCATGCAGGATGATGGCACTCTGAAGCGCGATTTGTCTAAGTTGGGAAACTGGGCAGCAAACTGGAAATGAGATTCAATGGTGATTAATGCAAGGTTATGCACTTTGGCAAAAATAATATAAATGCAATTTATATACTAAATTGGAGTGTGTTGGGAGTTTCCTTAAATGAGAATGAACTTGGGGTTTTTATAGAGAACAAGTTGTCTAATTATGTAGCTACTAAAGCAAATAAAGTTCTGTCTTGCATAAAAAAGGGCATAAACTCAAGGGATGAAAACATAATTATACCTCTTTATAGATCCCTAGTAAGGCCTCATCTGGAGTATGCAGTGCAGTTTTGGACTCCAGTTCTTAAGAGGTATATAAATGAGCTGGAGAGAGTGCAGAGACTAAGTGCAACTAAACTAGAGGGATGGAAGACTTAAATTATGAGGGTAGACTGTCCAGGTTGGGGTTGTTTCCTCTGTAAATAAGGCACTTGCGTGGGGCCATGACTATACTTTACAAGTACATTAGAGGACTTAGACAAATATCAGGGGATATTTTTACCCATAAAGAGGATCACCGCACCAGAGGCCACCCCTTCAGACTTGAAGAAAAGGACTTTCATTTGAAGCAGCGTAGGTGGTTCTTCACAGTGAGGACAGTGAGGTTGTGGAATGCACTGCCGGGTGATGTTGTGATGGCTGATTCTATTGATGCTTTTAAGAGGGGTTTGGATGATTTATTGGACAGACATAATATCATAGGCTACTGTGATACTAAAGTCTACAGTTAGTATAGCTATGGGCATATATGGTTTGTGTGAAAGTATGGAGGGGTGTGTGTGTGTGTGTGTATGCTGGGTTTTAATTTGGAGGGGTTGAACTTGATGGACTTTGTCTTTTTTTAACCCAATTTAACTATGTAACTATGTGTCTTACCTGATCCAGGAGTTGAAGCACTGAAGACTCCAAGATATGAGGCCATGTGCTGGGGAACAAAATGTCCCATGGACCAAAACCCCTGTCTCTAGGACGCCTTATGGGCAGGCCTATGCTTTCCCAAGGTTAAAAGAAAACATCTTTGCTTCCTATGAGAGCAAAATGAGAAGGAAACGAAGACTTGGGGAGGGTCCTTCTGATGGGAGCAGGGGGGAGAACCCAGTAAGTACTGACATGGAGTTTGTACAGGGAATGATCTGTTCCTTCAATAAGAGCCTAAAACTTGCATGTCATCTTTTCTCACTACATGGGATTCAGGACCCCACATCAAAAACTTTCTAGCCCTCTTCCGACCACTACGGCCAATTCCACCTCTTTTGCTTATGAAACAAAATGTAATTTCTAAGAAGCCTTCCATTATACCTACAGGCGTTATAAGGATGTTTGTTATGCAACTGAAAAGCAATGTTTGTTTACATATTTACAGTTCTGGGTGAATCAAAAGGGTTCACCTCCTCTTGGAGATATTTTTTAACATTTTGCCATTTATTTGCACTATGTCATTTGATGTCTTTTGAGAAATTGATTTCAGTGCAGAATTCTGCTGGAGCAGCACTATTAACTGATGTGTTTTGAAAAAAAAAATGTTTTCCTGGTATCCCAGTGGGCCACTCCAACATTATTTATTAAAATTCAAATGGAAAAAACTCAAAAAATTCAAGTTTTTTTTTTTACTATACATTTTAAAATTTTAGTGAAAAAAAACTAGATTTTTTTCCAGATTTGTTATATATTTATATTATATAAAAAAGTATACATTATAGATATTAACCATATTGGTTCAAACATGTTCAGCTTGCATTTTCCAAGTCCTAACGTGATAATTCTGAAGACTAAACAGGTTCCTACCAGGACATGCATGCGGTGAAGCCCGTTTTCAATTTGTCATAGGCCATCATATAATAAAATTGGTCCCTCTTAGAATACCACAGTATTGTGAAGTCTTTAGCTCGAAGTTGAGCTCAGGGTGGGATGCTCTAATTTACAGTTTCAATGTTAGGATTGATGGGTTTTCTTGAAATTTTCCCAAGGTTCCCACATTTGTTTATGTGAATCCAGGGAATATGATATTAAGGCAGAGAGATAGGATAGTGGGTGTATGTGGTCCACTCTAGCTTTCATTTGTGACTCTATGTCAATGATGAGGATAGCCAATTTAGTGCTATTGTCCATCTAGTTGCTGCCAAATTTGTGATAGCAATTTGTTTTGCAACTTAGTAAGTTTTCCAGAGGGAAGGCAAAGTAGAGCATTTTCTAGTTCAGGAGAATGTTGTGTGTTGAAAATTTGCGAAGCTACGAGAAATTTTTCTGTCCATAGTTTAGCTACAATAGGGCATTTCGTATTGCCCTTTTATTAGACACCAGTTTTCTCTCCAGACCTGGCAGATTGAATTTTTCTTTTTTTACCCATATTCTGTGTCATTGGCAAATTGCAGCTCCATGAATGTGACATTATGAGATGAGTATGATGTACTTAAATGGATTTAGCATGTAGCCAGATATAAATGACACATATCTGACTCAGAATGACAATAAGCCAAAAAAAAAAAAAAAAACAAACTGCAGGAAGATTGCTAGGCCAGGGAAGTGACGCTCTGTAAGATAGCATAGCCATACACACGCTCTCTCTCTCTTTCTCTTTCACAACAAGTCAGGATTGGAACAGATATGAGTGACACATAACAGTTGCAATTCAAATGCCTTGTATTTGATTCCCCCAGTCTGGCATAGCAATGTGTATCTCACCAGCTGCTAGCCAGGGCCCCCCTTCCAACCCCTGGATCCCATAGCTGCTGCGGAGCGCCACTGAGTGGGTATGCAATGCCCCCCTTGGCTGTGCTGCTGATGCGCCGAGAGAATGCACTTATGATGCCCAATACGTAGTGTGTGTGCGCGCCTGTGCATAAGTGCACGCTCTCGGCAGAGTGGCAGAACGGCGTTGGTTGTTGCAAGCACAAACTCAGTGGCACGCCTCAGCAGCTGTGGGGTCTGGGGGTTGGAAGAGGGGCCCTAGCTAGCAGCCCTGTGGGCTTGCAAATGTGGATCTGGGCCGGCTGGGCCCACCAGGTATTTTCCCAGTGTCCCGCCGGCCTAGTCCGACACTGCTCAACAGCCCTCTGAAGGTTTTACAATCAGACTGGTTGGCTTTGCAGTGTAAGGGGGCATGGGGGCACTGTGGGCACACCCTACACAAGCTATATAATTTTTCATTTAAAGGGAAACTAAACTAAAATTGGCACTACCTTCCTGCAGCTTTCAGGGTAGACTGCACATGCCTGCTGTATAAATAAACCAATTTCTTGGGCTATAGCTGATGCATCATGTTACAGACATTCTCCTGAGATAAAGGATGCACCAAATCCAGGATTTGGTTGACCAAATCCTTAAATTCATGTGACTTTTTGTCAAACGAACAAGGACATTTTTTTACCTAACCCATCCCTGATCTAATCTGCATTTGCAAATTAGGGTTCGGATTCAGTTCAGTATTTGGACGAAGCTTTCAAGATCTTTCAGATCTATCGCTCAATCCAGAGCCTGGGTCTCTTCCTGCCTGTTTGCTAGCACTACTTGGATGTCACAACGCTACCTTAAATTAAACCTCTCTAAAATGTAAATGGTTCTCTTTCCCCAAAATAACACCTGTAACATCCCAAAAATATCTATTATAGTTGACAATTCCACTATCACCCCATCTCCCCAGGCCTGGTACCTTTGGGTTATCCTAGATTCTGCCCTGTCCTTCACTCAGGTCACTTCCACCTAAGGAACATCACCCAAGATGCCGCCAAAATTCTTATTCACTCTCTTATCACATCACATCTAAACTACTGTAACTCTCTATTAATTGGCCTTCCCTGCCAGAGAATGTCACCTCTCCAGTCCATAATGAACACTGACACCAGGCTTATACACTTCAGCAACCGCTCCTCCTCTGCCATGCCACTCTGCCCTGCACTGGCTTCCGCTACAATTTAAGAATAAAATTCAATAATTCTGCCCCCCAACATTTATGAACTCAACTCTTCTTTCATTACCTCTTCACACGCTCTCAAGACTTTGAAAGGGCTGCACCCCTCCTCTGGAATTCTCACCCACAGTCTGTCAAAAAAAAAGTGGATTTGATGCATCCCTACCTGAGATCTGAGTTGGGATCAAGTACAAGCTACTGTTTTATTATTATAGAGTAAAAGGAAATCATTTTTAAAAATGTTGATTATTTGATTATAATGTAGGCTATGGGAGACAATCTTTCTGTAATTTGGAGCTTTCTGGATAACAGGTTTCCTGATAACAGATCCCATACCTGTATATAACTGAATAAAAATGGATGTGAGTACTTCCTCCAAAGAAAAAAATAATATCCAAATATAGTTAAAAGTTCAATCCATTTATTAGGTTATACAAAAAGACAGCCTGACGCGTTTCGTGCCTACTTACTCAAGCAAGTGCCCCAATAGGCAAAAGACGCACCAGGCTGTCTTTTTGTATGTCCTAATAAATGGACATTATATTTTTTTCATCAACTTGCAATTTGTATATGATATACAGTATATATATATATATACTGTATATATATATATATATATATATATATATATATATGTATACACACACACACATATATATATATATATATATATATATATATATACATAAACATAATCTAAAGAAAAATTTAATTGGTATTAATTTTACTTATTGTAGCCAGTGAATTTTTTTGTGTCTGTGTACAATTTAAACAGCTACAAGAGCAGTTCTGTCTCTGGGTGCCAAAAGTAAATTCTCTTAGTCACTGTCAGGATCAGACTTGAACTCTTAGGGGTATATTTATCAAAGAGTGAAGGTAAGAGTGAAGTTCTGCCACTAGAGGGAAATTCTGCAGCTCTCTATTAATTTCTATGGGATTTTTGAAGGCGTATTTATCAAAGGGTGAAATTTCACTTCACCCATTGATAAACACGCCTTTCAAAATCCCATAGAAATGAATGGAGAGCTGCGGAATTTCACTCTAGTGGCGGAACGTCACTCTTTGATAAATTTACCCCTGTTTTCTGGACTTGCTCTTACCATGTGAGCCACTGGGGGCTCTTGGGGCTGGTCCTGATCTCATGTTGTTGTTTTGTTATTTGCATATTTGTCCTGTTTTCCTCCCACCTCATTACCCCCATGTGTTCCCTATCTCTAATCACCACCCTTTAAATACCACGCCCTGAGCTTTTCTCAGGGCTGTGTCATTGTTCGTTTCTAGTCTTCATGGATGACCTGCCAACCCTGCCTTAAGTATCTTAAGGCAGGGTTGGCAGGTCATCCATGAAGACTAGAAGTTCCAGATTTACTTTGTTCTGTGGATTCTTGTCCCACCACCCTGTCTTATTACTTAGATTCTTCACCATGGTTTGTGTTACCTGGATTCCTTGTTCCTGCTTGTTCCCTGCATTTCTGTTATTTCACTAACACCATTAAATCTATTTTACCATGCCTGCTCCAGTTGTCTATGGCTACACCTCGGGGCTTCTGCCATATCCACTCCCCATGGAGTTGTTCCCTTGGTTTAAAGCAGCTCCCCGTTGTAAACCTGACAGTCACAAAGCCGTGATCCTGTAGTGCAGGAATATAGAAGATAATTATCCTTAAACCCTTCCTCGCTGGACAGTTTCTCTGAGTTGGTTACAAATCCTCTGTAGAGCTGATAATCCTGCCTTGTGTCTTACACATGGAGAGGTATCCTGGAACAAGATGGAAGTGCTAAAACTGAGATAGATTCCATAAACTGCCTTTCTCTGAGCTATAAAAATGATATGTCTTTAGACTGCGGGTAAGGAGTAATAGACTCATCCATACCTCTGTATGATATATTCAGCATGGAGAGATTGTCTGAAAGGGAAGTCACAGTTCTTTCTCAGTGATTGTGAACTGCCAACGTAGGATGTCACTTTGGTACCTACATAGGGTATCAAGCCCTGTGCCCATTTTTATGATATCAGTGGGATAATAAAGATGTTTTAATATATTGCATAAACTTTTAGCTACATATTAAAGACCTAATGTTGATCATTCCTTATGATACCAAGAAACTACCAGAACAGAAGAGGAAATACTACATCTGTGAAATTAATTAGGTACAAAGGGATTGAACAATGCTTCATGAAATATTGTGTAGAAAGTGGATCTCTGTGCCCTTTTTTAATTCAGGGTCCAGATTTAATTTCACATCAGCAAAGTATCTAACAGTTTAGTTTGGTTTATTCATATTAAGGCAGTTGCTCTCAAACGAGGGGCTAGATCCCCAAGGGAGAACAGTGAGTAGGGGGCTCTACACTGAAGGCCAGTTAGGGTAATATTTGAGAGTAATGTCTTTTTAAATATACCCAATAAAATTTTTTGCATCTTAAATAGTATCAAGTAGAAGGTACTGTTTTATTTTTACATATGAAAAGGAAATCATTGTTAAAAATTTGAATTCAAAATTAAAGTCTGTGGGTGATGGCCTTCCTCTAATTGGGCGCTAAGAAAGGGAGGGGGTGGTAGATCTAAGAACAGCACTCAATAGTAAAAACCCATGTCCCACTGCATTCCATTCAGTTACATTGAGAAGGAAAAACAGCAGCCTGCCAGAAAGCAGCTCCCTCCTAAAGTGCTGGCCCAAGTCACATGACCAGGGCATGACCAAATTGACAAAATGGCTAGCCCCATGTCAGATTTCAAAACTAAATGTAAAAAAAATCTGTTTGCTCTTTTGAGAAATTGATTTCAGAGCAGAAGTCTACTGGAGCAGCACTATTAACTGATGCGTTTAAAAAAAAAACATGCCCATGACAGTTTCCCTTTAAAGGAAATGTTATGCACCCCCAAGTGATTGTATTGACTTACCTGAAACCCCTGAAACCCCAGGCTGGTGCTCTTATCAGCGGAAAACTGCACTTGCACGGGTACACCACAAAGCGGTAACTTAAAAGTCTGCTTTTTAATTGTACTGCGCATGCGATTTCCCCGGGAAATGCGAAGATAGGAGAAGACAATATATAGACAGTATATCTATAGAAATAAATAAAATCAACCGAACTCGCTGTATTTTTTTCCTTGAAGATGTTTCACCAGTCATCCAACTGGCTTTCTCAATTCAGAATAACTGTACCTAGGATCTTGCTTCGCTATATATACTCTGGAATGTTGCTCCAATCAGCATAATCTGTTAATCATAATCAGGGCTGGGCCAAGGTAGTTTGGCACCCTAGGCAAGGGGTACAATCAGCGCCCCACCCCCGTTTCTGTATGACCATTTCCCACATATTCACTTTTTCTTAAAAAAAGAATCACATTACTTAATCAAACTGTTTGTGTGCCAGCAAGCCCCTGATCTGTACCCGTGTCAGCAGCACCCAAAATATTGCTCACAATCTGTACCTATGGCAGCCAGAAGCACCCAAAATATTGTCCCCAATCTGTACCTGTGCCAGCCAGTAGCACCCAAAATATTGCTCCCAATCTGTACCTGTGCTGCCAGCATTGCCCCCTATGTCTGTACGTGCCACCAGCCATTGCCCCCCAAATCTGTATCTGTGCCACCAGCCATTGCCTCCCAAGTCTGTACCTCTGCCACCAACCATTGCCCCCTAAATCTGTAACTGTGCCACCAGCATTGCCCTCTAAGTCTGTACCTGTGCCACAAGTCTGTATCATCAGCCATTGCCCCCAAGTCTGTACCTGTGCCAGAGGGAGGTGGGGATTGAAGTAGAGCAGAACCCTGCTGCTGGAGACAGGAGCGAAGTTAAAACTTAAAGAGCTTTGATGTGTTATTAAACCTTCCAGGGAGTGCTGCCAAAACAGCATTATATGTGGCAGACATTTCACCCCCCCCCCTCACGCCTCTATTAAAACTTTTTCAGTTTTTATTTTGTATCTAACACAAAGTAACTCAAAACAACTGGACTTGCTGAGAAATTCTAACGAAGATGTTTCACTTCTCAATATAGACTCTTCCAACAATCCAGTCACAACGGCACATTATAACTCTTCAGAGAGGTGACATCTCAAATTCACATAGGTGTTGATTCTGTGTCATGCAACTCCTAGACACACGTATTACTTGCGAGAGTTGCATGAATGGTTGTGTGAAGAGTTCTGTAACAGCCGGGGTACAGATGTTATCATTGTATGTAACAGACAGGTGGAGTTGAAGGCCCCCTGTTCAGCGATGGTTTCTCCACCTTAAAGGGGTTGTTCACCTTTGAGTTAACTTTTAGAATAATGTAGAGAGTGATATTCTGAGACAATTTGCAATTGGTTTTCATGTTTTATTGTTTGTGGTTTTTGAGTTATTTAGCTTTTTATTCAGCAGCTCTCTAGTTTGCAGTGTCAGCAATTTGGTTGTTAGGGTACAAATTACCCTAGCAACCCAGCATTGATTTGAATAAGAGATTGGAATATGAATAGGAGATTGACTGAATAGACTGATAAGTAATAAAAAGTGGCAATAACTATACATTTGTAGCCTTACAGGGCATTTGTTTTTAGATGGTGTCAGTGACCCCCCATTTTCAAGCTGCAAAGAAACAGAAGAAAATTGCAAATCATTCAAAAACTATGAAAAATAAATAATGAAGACCAATTGAAAAGTTTCTTAGAATTGGCCCTTCTACAATATACTAAAAGTTAACTTGAAGGTGAACCACCCCTTTAACATGAATCGGCTCTTTGACACCTCTTTCAAACCAGCAGTCTTCTTTATTTAAGATTTGGACATTGCTGTCTTCAAATGAATGTCCCTTGTCTTTTAGGTGTAGAAAGAGAGCCGACTCTTGCCCTGTAGAGTTCGCCCTCCTATGCTGATCCATTCACTTAGTGAGCAGTTGTTTTGTCTCCCCAATGTATAGATCAGTGCACTCCTAGCTACACTGGACTACGTTTACCAATTACTTTGTTTTCCTTTAGGAGTTGGATTCTTTGGGTGCACCAGTTTTTGTCTCAGTGTGTTCCTAAGTTTGGAAAACACTGGGACGTGGTGTTTATTGAAAATCCTCCTAGGTTTCTCCGACACTCCAGCTTCATGGAATGACTATGTTTCAGCTTCTATGTGTCTCCAGGTGGTTATTTGTCCTTGGACTCTGTATCAGCAAGTCCAGTTGTTTTGAGTTACTTTGCGTTAGATATACCATGACCTGGATGAATAAGAATCTTCATAGTCAGTTTTAATTTTTTATACTTTACTCCTTTTTCAGCTTTGAATGGCTGCCCCCATGGCTACACAGCTTTTTTATATACACTGTAAACTATATAAACTATAATAGAGTTTCTGAAGCAAACACACCAGTTTTACCACTGCAAGGTAACACTACATTATATTTTCAGTACTTTAAAACACGTTCATTTTTTTGATGTGACTGTTCCTTTATTGTTTAAGCATTTTCTGAGTAAATGAAGCTTTTAAGCTTACAGTATGTCTAGTCAAAGTTTCCTGCATGTTAACGGTGAAAAGTCTTTCCCATTTTATTAGCCATTGCATTGGGCTTTTATTCAAGTGAAATAGCAATTGTTGGAGCTTTTCCAATTGATATTCTATTGTGTATGTGATGTGCAAGCGAGCCTTCCATACTTCTTCAGTAATGTAATGTACAATAGAATATGATAGGTACAAGTTAAAATAGAGCCATATTTCTGAGTGCATCACTGAGGGAATATCCTATCAATGTCCTATCAAAGAATGGCACAGTGATATGCTTTATTGCAATGGACTGCTACATTTCCCTTATACTGAATAATAAAATAGGTTGAAAGTAATCGGCACAAACCTTTCAAACTGTATTCATAAATAAATTATTAATAAAGTATACTTTAGAGAGAGCCTTGCTCTTTTATCTTCATTTTACTTCTGTTTCCAACTGAGAACGTCTCCTCCAGAAGACTTTCCCTCAATGCACCCCTTTCAAATGCTCAGCCTGGTAATGAAAAGCCATTAAAAGTAGGTCTACTATACTAGATAAAGTGAATAAAGTACCCCCATTGTAAAATATAAGGATATTATAAGTCACGAGGAGTTCCATGACCATGTAAAAGCAAGAGGCCAAAGGCTGAGTGTTCTTATACAGGTCATGGAACTCATATTTTCCAACATGGGTTATTTTATTTATTATAATACACAAGTATTGACATCACTACTCAACCTTTATAGCTGATGACATCACTAGGGATGGCGCGAACTGTTCGCCGGCGAACTTGTTCGCGCTCGCTGGAAGTTCGCGAACGTCGCGCGACGTTCGCCAATTTCGGTTTGCCTTAGTTGGCGCTTTTATTTTGCCATTTCTCCCCCAGACCAGCAGATACATGGCAGCCAATCAGTAAGCTCTCCCTCCTGGACCACCCCCACACCCCCTGGACCACTCCCCTTCCCTATAAAAACCGAAGCCCTGCAGCGTTTTTTCACTCTGCCTGTGTGTGCTGAAGAGATAGTGTAGGGAGAGAGCTGTTAGTGATTTCAGGGACAGTGGATAGTAAGTTTGCTGGCTAGTAATCTACTGTACTTCAAACAACTGCCATCTAACTGTGTGAGCTTGTTCACATTCTGTCTAAATATCCATAATATTACCCTCTCCAGAAAAAGCACCTGAGTGACTTTTTTCAAGCAGCCATAATATATTTTACGTAATCCGTATCCACCGCTGTAGTAGTGTATACGTTGACCTTGTAGGCATTATTTGCCCTGTAGCCATTTTTTGCCCAGTGTGTTCTTCAAACAACTGCCATCTAGCTGTGTGAGCTTGTTCACATTCTGTCTAAATATCAATAATATTACAGTGTCCACAACCACCTGAGTGACTTTTTTCCCTTTACAGCACAAAACGCAGCGCTGTGTCAACAATGGATTTTTCAGATACATTTTTGCTCTTGATCCCCCTCTGGCATGCCACTGTCCAGGTCGTTGCACCCTTTAAACAACTTTAAAATCATTTTTCTGGCCAGAAATATCTTTTTTAGCTGTTAAAGTTCGCCTTCCCATTGAAGTCTATGGGGTTCGCGAACCGTTCGCAAATTTCCGGAAGTTCGCGAACATGTTCGCAAACTTTTTTTCGGCGGTTCGCGCCATCCCTAGACATTACTAGTCACTGTATATAAGGATATAATTTACAAGAAATTCAAGACTTTTATGTATTATATAGTGAATAAAGTACCCCCTATTGTAAAATATAAGGATATTATAAGTTACCGAGGAGTTCCATGACCATATAAAAACAAGCGGCCGAAGGCCGAGTGTTTTTATACAGGTCATGGAACTCCGAGGTAACTTCTAATATCCTCATATTTTGCAACTGGGGGGTACTTTATTTATTATAATACACAATTTCAGTGAGTCATGTGACAGAAATGACATCAGAACTCACCGTTTATAACTGATGAAATCAGAACTCACCGTTTATAAGGATATAATTTACAAGATATTCACAGCTTTTGTGTATTGTATTGGTATAGATAGTTTATAAATGTGAGCAGGGTCGGACATCACTCTGAAGAAGAAGCGCAGGGTGTGGATCTGGACCCACAAAAGTCAGGGGGCCCACTGGGTTTTTTTATGGGTGTCCCACGGGCACAGTCAGACACTGCATGTAAGTGTATAGATGGATCAATATGAGTGTGTGTGTAGGTATGTGCGCTGGGTTTTATTAGGAGAAGCTGGACTTGATGGACATTGGTGATGAGGATAAAATTAATACCAAAATAGATACAGAATCTTTCTGTAAGATTGTACTTATATGAGCTCGCCCACTTACATACAATTGAATTAAAGTAAGTTGATCACCTGTTGAACCAATGCATGGAGGCTACAACCTTTTAGGTGATGATTTCTATCCCTCAGAGCTCCATGCCAACATCACTGTAGCCATTGCTCCTCAAAAGCAACAAGCAGAGCAGCGTCTGAAGCTCTTCTCAAATCTGCCCTTCTTCTATCAAAAAGAAAAAAAAAAACAACTCAAGAATCTTCCTCTATCTTTAGTAAACAATACAGATGCCTACTGCGAAACCTCTAAGTATTTCTTAAACAGCAGAGGGACTTATCCCTGATTTAGCCATATCCAGCTACTCCCTGCTGTTCATATGATCCATACATCAATGGCTCTCCAGTAAATCCTGCTCTTTTTCTTGGCACTGTTCTATATAAATGCGGTCAGATGTTTCCTTTTCATAATCATGTCATGTCAACCTAAGCACGATGATGATTTAAATTACATGACAATGGACAGTCCCTGATGAAGGTCCTTTTGCAATGAAACTTGCAGGGTTGCATAGGCTGACTGGATATTGTGGCTACATTTTTTTATCCTAACATAGGTAAGACACACAATTTGAGTGAATAGGGGGAAATGGTGGGCAGTTGAGCCATGACTATTTAGTGATAACCAACTCGAGTGCTTTTGAAGAATTTTTCTAGGGCATTGTCCTCATTATAAAATTGTTTGTTGATGGTGGGTTTAAATCTCAGCAATAAAAGTAACGTTTCAGTTGCCCTTATACAGAGATCATAGAATGGAGTGCTTACGTCTGTACTGTTCCATTTGGAAGTGTTACGTTGAACTGCGATTGTGGTTAACTTTATGCTTCTAGTTTATGTATTTTTGATATTTTAGGATTTTATGGGCGGGTAACACTCGGTAACTACTGGTTACACATTTGGTAGTGCTGCTTCACAAAAGGACCGCTGTTGTATGGAAACGTTTCGTCAAGTGTCTGTTTTATTCTTACTTTCTTAACCTTTTGCTTTATTTTGGTAGAGATATGTATTTCTGGGACTTGCACAGATGCATGCATGGATACAATAAAGAATGAAAGCACAGTGGCTAAACTGAGTTCTTTTTGCCCATGCTTTTTTTTTGCTAAGTTAACTGAGAAGGTCAGCTCCATGATATAGGTATATTTATGCCCACATAAGTGGGCAGAGGCGTAATAGGAGAAAAAGCAGGTAGGTGACTCATTAGAAAACACACACAGCTTTAATCTTCTCCCCTGCAGGTTCATTATTTTCTTTTTCTAAAGAGGATTGTTTTAAATGGAGCTGCAACAGGATTTTGGCTTGATTAAAAAATGATTTAGCATTTCAAACAAACTGGCAGCTTTTTAAAATGAGAAATCTACCCTGCATGTGGAGGTCCATTGT
Organism: Xenopus borealis; assembly: GCA_024363595.1. Classification (NCBI taxonomy): domain Eukaryota; kingdom Metazoa; phylum Chordata; class Amphibia; order Anura; family Pipidae; genus Xenopus; species Xenopus borealis. Next base: position 114,137,181 of record CM044438.1, read on the forward strand.
TATCTGATGGGGGAAACAAACGTAAAAAAAAATCAGAACAATCCTTGCATTCGAAGCTTACAACTTGTCCTGTTTTGCCTTTCATTTACAATTTGCTACCCTTGCCATTGTATTTCGCTCATACAGTCGTGAATAGTGATGGGCGAAACAGCCGCGTTTTGCTTCGCCGAAAAATTCTGAAATTCGCGAAAAATTCGCGAAACGAGTCGCGCGACTCGTTTTTGCCGGCGAATTTTTGGCGCCGAATTTTTGGCGCCGAATTTTTCCTGCCGTTTCGCGAATTTATTCGCCAGCGGCGAATCGCAGGAATTCGCCGCGAATTCGCCCCTGGCGAATAAATTCGCCCATCACTAGTCGTGAAGAATCTTCATTATTTACTTTATCAAACACACATTAAAAGGACAATATAATTTACAAGTTTTATATTCCCTTTTGCAGTGGCACAGTAGAAATATATAAAGAGGTGAATGTATAATTATTTTCTTTTCACCCTTAATTTTTAGTACTAATATTTATTACTGCCATTGTCTCGACACAAGCTTCTATATAATCACCCATAGCATACCTATATTGTGCTATGGGAGTGGAGAGCTGGCTTTAGTCATTCTTGAAGCAAGGGAACCCCTGCTTTAGTAATGCCCTTTTGGCATTACATTTCATTTTGAAATCTGCCATGGGGCTAGACATATTGTCAATTCCCCAGCTGCCCCAAGTCATTTGACTTGTGCTCTGATAAACTTCAATCACTCTTTACTGCTGTACTGCAAGTTAGAGTGATATCACCCCCTCCCTTTCCCCCACCCAGCAGCCTAACAACAGAACAATGGGAAGGTAACCAGATAACAGCTCCCTAACACAAGATAACAGCTGCCTGGTAGATCTAAGAACAACACTCAATAGTAAAAACCATGTCCCACTGCGTTCTATTCAGTTACATTGAGAAGGAAAAACAACAGCCTGCCAGAAAGCAGTTTCTTCCTAAAGTGCTGCCACAAGTCACATGACTGGGGCAGTTGAGAAATTGACAAAATGTCTAGCCCCATGTCAGATTTCAAAATTGAAATATAAAAAAATCTGTTTGCTCTTTTGAGAAATGGATTTCAGTGCAGAAGTCTACTGGAGCAGCACTATTAACTGATGCGTTTTGAAAAAAAACATGTTTTCCCATGAGAGTTTCCTTTTAATTTGAAGACAAACAGTGACAGATAGTATGTTGGCAATGTCAAAAACCAAGGTTGTTGTCAACATGTATGGATGGACATTGCCATGTCATCAAGGTACATACTAGGGTAAAGCAGAATCAAAGTCAAGGTCAGACAAAAGGTTGTAGAAGACTGCAGGAGTCAATGTTGAAAACAGACAGATATCAAAAACCAGACAAGCAAAATGTAACAGGCTCAAGCAAGATCTGAGCATGCTTGAATAAAGCATTAGGCAGTAGGCCAGATTGACAAGAAGGCATTAACAAAGGGAAGAAATTAAGTAGAAGACAACCTGTAACAGAAAGAATGTCGTCAATGTTAAAAACCAAGGTTGGTACATCAGTGTCAACTTGCATGGACAGACATTGCCATGTCATCAAGGTACAGACTAGGGTGAAGCATCCAGGTGAGGCAAGAGGTCAGGCAGACTGCAAGAGTCAAAGTTCAAACCAGCCAGGAAAAAACAGGCTTAAAGGAAAACTATACCCCGAAAATGAATTTTTGAGCAACAGATAGTTTATATCAAATCAAGTGACATATTAAATAATCTTACCTACCTGGAATATATATTTAAGTAAATATTGCCCTTTTACATCTCTTGCCTTGAACCACCATTTCATGATGGTCTGTGTGCTGCCTCAGAAATATTTCAACTCTAACTGTAAAGGGAAGAACTGTTGAAGCAAAATACAGAACTCTGTCTGTTAATTGGCTCATGCGACCTAACTTGATAGTTTGTTTGGTAAGTTTGTGTGCACCGTTGGATCCTAGGATCCCAGGAGGCTGTCCTTATTTTTTAAAATGGCTATTTTCTATTTATGATTACCCAATGGCACATGCTACTAAAAAAGTGTATTATTATGAAAATGGTTTATTTACATGAAGCAGGGTTTTACATATGAGTTCTTTTATGCAATATCTGTTTATAGAGACCTATATTGTTCGGGGGGTATAGTTTTCCTTTAAGCGAGACATAAGCATGCCTAGGCAAAGAATTAAGAATAGATTGAAAGAAAGTTTGTCACTATCAAAGGGAGGAAATTAAGTAGAAGGCAAACAGTGACATATAGGGGCAAATTCACTAAAGTGCGAAGCATCTAACGCTAGCGAAGTAGATAGACTTGCACAACTTCTCATCCTTACGCCAGGCGAAGTTGCGCACTGAACAAGGGACGTAGATATGCTAATTCACTAATATGAACATTTTTCTGAACGTTACCTCTTACGCAGACGTTACTACGCCAGGTCAGACCTGGTGAAGTTCAATACAATAGATAGGAATTTGAAAAAAGTCCCAAAAAATGCTGGCGTCTTTTACCTTTTGTAAAATTATTTTGGGGTTACCCTCCTTCCCCCCCCCTACATTTCCTAACATATGGCAACACAACTATACAGGGGGCACATGTTTAGGGCAATAGGACAACTTTATTGTATTTATTAAAGGTTTCCTGGGCTTGTGAAGTGTAATGAAGTGGCTGTAACATACACCTCTATTATACGTTTAAGTTCGCGCCGTATGCAAATCAGACATCACTAGCGTAAATGCACTACTTCGCTACTGTTCGCCGCCCTGAGCGCTAATTCGCATCTTAGTGAATTTATGTAACGCTGGCGAAAATTCGCCTGGCGAAGTCCGGCAAAGCTGTCGCTATCGCATTTCTGCGCTTTAGTGAATTTGCCCCAAAGAATGTTGCCAGTGTTAATAATAATCTTGATCAGTATGTTATTATGAATGGCCGACACGCCTGGAGAGCAGGGGACATGGCAGACCAAACATTTTATGGACTGATATGATCAGACATGAAGCATGAGTAGCTTTCATCTGCACCAAAAACCTGCCAAAGGATAAGATGACCATGACAACATGCATATGTGGTGCTGAACATTGGCCAGCTTGTTTGAAGAGAATAGGATTCGACAGACTAACAAAGTAACTTGCATCTAATCCATGAAACTTTATATCTCCACTGCAGTTCTAGCTGAGGCAGGCATCTTGGATTTCACTGACTCCTCCTACCTATATCTTCACAGCCAACTGTAGCTCTGAAATCTCGCACATGCTCAGTTGAAATTTCTTGCTTGCCTAATAAACCTTCTAAGCTATTTTGAAATCTGCCAAACTTGTGTGTTAGTGCTGCCACCTTGTTGAAGTTGGTGTGTGCACTTCTTGTGATACTTCTAGAGTTTACTAAAGCTGGGCATTCTGGGTAGAATACTCAGGGCAGTGCTACAATCTGAGCATGCTCGTGAACTCATTTGCATGTTGTAGTCACAGTATGGACTCCCTCAGTGAGAGAACCCATTTGACAAAGTATGGGATTTTTTAAAAACTGTTTTTCTTTAAAAAAAACTGTATATGTAGTTTGACTAAACATGTTTAGGTTGTACTGGTCATATACCGACCTGATGAATATACCGACCTGATGTTTGTGGACTATTCTTTGCTAAGTTAATATTCTGTAATTTTACTATGTAGAGTTACCCTTTATCCACCATCCTACATATTGACAGGTCAGGTCATGCCAGTAGCAGGAGTCTTGGCTACCCAGAAAGAATGGGACACACAGGGCAGCACTAGGTTTTTATTCAGTAGCTGAAGAGGTTAAAAGAAAGGACATAAACATAAAGAGCTAAGCAAGAATCAGGCGTCTAGATGTGAAAGAGCCCCTTCTGTTCCTAATTTGAAGGTAAAGTGCTTTTCTTTTCCTCTTTCTTGGGCTCAAGCAGAGAAAAACATTTAAAACCTGCATTTCCCAAATATCCCATTGTTGGCCTCAAAAGATATTTTCATTTGCAGTACATCTAATACATCTAAATGAAGGGACTTGAATATCACTAAAAAGACTCAAAGCCAACCTGCCACTGCTCTTTTACCTTACAAAAGCCAACCTGCTGCCTGGAATTGTCAGTAAAACTATTTTATACAATGATTGCTGCCACATCAGGGTGTCACAATAAAGAACCCCAAAGAAAGGAAGGGAACTTGTTGCCAGGTGTTACATTAATATCTCATTGATCTCCATGCGTGATCTGTTGTTGCACAATTGCTGAATGGTGCATTGAAACATTCTGCATTCTGAAATGCTAAATGGAAGTTTGATTGGGTTTCATTCTAATGCATAATGCAGACTTCTACAGCAGGTGTATTTATTATCTGTTATTTATATATATATTATGCTGCTTACAATATGAACCATGTAGCTTCATGCCATTTTTTTTTTTTGCACTTTGCACATTGTCTTCTCCATGTTCATAGTTCTGTTTTGGAGCACAGAGGCCTCCAACTAAATCAGAACTGTCTGAATGGCCCTTGATGATCTGGCCTCACCTAAGGTTCTGACCACGGGAAGAAGTGCCGCCTGACTGAACGCCAAAGGGACACATTTGAATTTGCTCCCTTTGGTGCTTTTGCACTTCTCTCAATTTTGGCATAGAATAACTGGATACTCTTTAGCAAGGGATGAAAGGTTGTGGGACTTGTACAATGTCCCAGGGCATTGATTGTTCTGTCTATCTATAGTATAGTATCTATCCATCTATCTGTCTATTTATTTATCTATCTATCTTTCTGTCTATATATAGTAGTATCTATCTATCTATTCATCAGCTATCTATCATCTATCATTTATGTGTGAAACTCTATCATATATCATTTATCTATATATCAAAGTGTCATCTCAAACTATCATCTATCTAGCCATCTATCTATCTATTTATCTTGCGATCACATATCTCTCATCTAACTAGTATCTATCTATCTGTCTATCTGTTCATTCATCAGCTATCTATCATTTATCATCTATCTATCTATCTATCTATCTATCTATCTATCTATCTATCTATCTATCTATTATCTATCTATCTATCTATCTATCTATCTATCTATCTATCTATCTATCTATCTATCTATCCATATCCATCATCTGTCTATCTGTCTATCTGTCTATTTATCTTTCAATCACATATCTCTCATCTAACTAGCATCTATCTGTCTGTCTGTCTATCTATCTATCTATATATCAAACTATCATCTATCTATCTATCTATCTATCTATCTATCTATCTATCTATCTATCTATCTATCTATCTATCCATATCCATCATCTATCTATCTGTCTATCTGTCTATCTGTCTGTCTGTCTGTCTGTCTATTTATCTTTCAATCACATATCTCTCATCTAACTAGCATCTATCTGTCTGTCTGTCTGTCTATCTATCTATCTATCTATCTATCTATCTATCTATCTATCTATCTATCTATCTATCTATCTATCTATCTATCATCTATCTATGCTATCATCTAAATAAAATGACCACTGCAAAGAGTCTTTTTAAAGTGATACCGGCACATTTCCCATCATTTGTAAGACCTGTGTTGGTCTATCTATCTATCTATCTATCATCTATCTATCCAGGGGTGTAACTACCGGGGGAGCTGGGGGTGCAACTGGGCCAGTACCCGCAGGACCTCCCCCCGGCTGGAATCGGCTGCAGCTGCGCACAAATCAGTCACGGACTGGGGGGGCTGCACGGCACGCACCAGGGCCCCCTAGTTCAGTTACTGTCTCTATCTATTATACATCGCTATCTCTCTCTATTCATTTACCGTGTCACCTAAAAGCCTCCTGTATTTTAGGAGGAAGCATAGATCCATGTATAAAAGCAGATATATTATATGCTAAATAGCTTGACTGTCTTTACAGGAGAAGAGTTTTATTTTCACACTCAGTTCCAATTAAGATAATGGCAGAAAACATCCCAAATTTTATTTAGAAGCTGTAAATGAAACCTATGGAAACAATTGCCTCTTAATTTGGCGAAACAGAAGAATTTGCCTGGAAATGAGAATGTATTATCATAATAGAAAGCTGTTCTGCTAATGGGAGAAGGTAACACAGGGGGCATGAAGGAGTTGTTATATTTGGAATTAAAGGTCCACTGTGCCTTTCTTTTCCTTTTGTATTTGTTGAATGGATATATACAAAGGTTAATGTAGAATTCGTTTATGTATGCTTTGTTGGCTCTTGCTACTATAAAAGTGTTAGTGACCCAGCATGCAGTTTAGTCTTTCCCTTGCATCATCTTAGATTGACCAGACCCAACTCTTCTTATTATCTGACATAGCTTTTTTTTATGCCACTGGCACACCATGGCATTTTGATGACCTGACCCAGGTCATTTTAGAGCCCTGAATCACCCCATGTTAGAGTCCTGCGCGGGTCCATTTTTTGGGACCCGAACCCGACCCGTACCCGCAACCCGCAACCCGGACCCGCGACCCACATTCTTACCCGCTTGGACCCGCGCCCCGAACTGTACCCGCAACCCGCGACCAGGACCCGCGCCCCGCTGACCATCAAGAATCAGGAAGTGCTGTCATCATAAACAGGAAGTGACATCATCGGAAGTAGCCGGGATCAGAAAAAAAAGGAGTAAAACAGGAAGTGCTGTCATTGTAAACCGGATGTGACATCATCAGTAGAAGAAACTTTCAGAAAAAGGAGTAAAGATCCCTATAGCGAGGATCCGCGACCCGACTCTCAACCCGCCAACCTGCAGAACCACCGGCCCGCTTCTATACCCGCACCCAGAAATTCTACGAGCAACCCGCATGGTACAGCGGGATCTTGCGGGTAACTGCGGGTACCCGACCCGCTGCAGGACTCTACCCCTTGTGCAATTGACCTTGTGTTTGAATCCCTTTCCAAGAAGAAAGCAAGGGATAGTTTCTAGTGGTGGACATTATGCAACTGGGTCTGGCTCATATAATTCTCTGGATTTAACATAAGTACGTAGGAAGAATCTAATAAGTTTCCTTTTACCCTCTTGAGAAAATTATCACACCAATACTGTGTCAGACTAAATATACCATTAAAGGGGTGATTCACCTTTCAATTAACTTTAGTATACTATATAATGGCCAATTCTAAGCAACTTTTCGATTGGTCTTCATTTTTTTAATTCTTTTTTTTAAATTATTTGCCCTTTTCTTCTGACTCTTTCCAGCTTTCAAATGGAGATCACTGACCCCATCTAAGATGCAAATGCTCTGCAGGGTGGATGGAGATACAGATTCAAATTCTTAACTTTGTAGAAATAAAAATGCTCTGTAAGGCTACAAATGTACTGCTAATTATTACTCGTCTTTCTATTCAGAACTCTCCTAGTCATATTCAAGTCTCTTATTCAAATCAATGCATGGTTACTAGGTTAATTTGGCTCCTAGCAACCAGACTGAAATTGCATACTGGAGAGCTGCTGTATAAAAAGCTAACTAACTCAAAAACCACAAATAATAAAAAATTCTCAGAATATATAATATGAAAAGTTAGTTCCAAGGTGAACAACCCCTTTAAGAGTAATCGTGTCCCAGCAATTCTCCAGGAATAATGGTAGGGTGTTGTAACCCCTAAAAGGGCCAATATACCATTACTGTCTCCCTCTTGTATTCTTCTAAAGCAGGGGTGTCCAACCTTTTGGCTTCCCTGGGCCACCTGGATATTAAATAGACTTATTATATTATTATTAGGGATGCACCGAATCCAGGATTCGGTTCGGGATTCGGCCAGGATTCGGCCTTTATCAGCAGGATTCGGATTCAGCCGAATCCCTCTGCCTGGCCGAACCGAATCCGAATCCTAATTTGCATATGCAAATTAGGGCCAGGGAGCTAAATCACGTGACTTTTTGGCACAAAACAAGGAAGTAAAAAATGTTTTCCCATTCCCACCCATAATTTGCATATGCAAATTAGGGTTCGGATTCGGTTCGGTATTCGGCCAAATCTTTTGTGAAGGATTCGGGGGTTCGGCCGAATCCAAAATAGTGGATTCGGTGCATCCCTAATTATTATTACTACTAACTGGGCAATGGGCAGAGTCCCCCCTACTGCCTAATCCTATATCCTTTGCAATATGAAGTTTCTTCGGGAACCAAGTGTTTCAAGCTGGGTCGTATGCAAATCCATCCTGGGCCGCAGGCTGGACATCCCTGTTCTAAAGGAAATGCCTTTCTGAATCACATGAAATTATGTACAGCATCCATTTAATAAGAGTCTTGAGCTTGCGCCTGTGAATAAGCTCATTTGTTTGCAGTCATACCTTATATAAGGTTGAACGGTAACAGTTGGGAGGTTGCAGGAATTATGAAGCACGTTACAAGCAGCTGTATAAGACAATAGCAGTTGGATTTATCGTTATTATGCAGAGCATTAGCTGTGGCATTATTAGCATTATTTGCTCTATAGTTCACAAATGCTGCCTACATAATATATGTCTATTGATCGCCGTACATCAAGCAACTGGCAGTGGTAAGAAGCAGGGGGATAGTTTATAAGTCAAGATGACCTGAAACGAGGGGCATATCCACAGATGAATGACGACTAGGATTTTGTGATCAAACTGTGTGCGTCACACTGATGGGCTGCGGAAATTCATTCATACGGCAAATCAAGAATTCCAAGCAGGTGCAATGTTGGGTGAATGAAGCCATTCCTCATACCAAATCTGCAACTTATACGTCCCTTGACAGACATCTCCCTAAGTGCTTTATTGCTTGCGTGAGTTATCTCCCTATCTTTGTAGCTATAAAACATTTTGAAAATTCCAATTGTTGCCTTTATAATGCCACTTAAAATGCTGAGTATTGCAGCTGTTCTGAACAAAAAAGTCAAAGCCGGTGATGGACGATGCCTTATTTTCACTTAATTAAGCAACTCGTAATTTTTTGTTGATACCTTGACACTTTCTATATTCTCATGTGGTCTAGTTAAAGGAGAACTACTGTAAACTGATAATTTGATTGGATTATTAAGTTTATAAAGGCTGATGCTGAAATGTACAGTCAAAGTAGATATCAGCAGCACACTGTAGATTTGCAAAAGTGTGAAATTTATTGTATCGCAACATTTAAAACAGGGCAACGTTTCGGGCCTCCCGGGCCCTTTCTCAAGCCTTCTTCAAGGTAGATCAGTAGATTGTATTTCTTTAAAGGGGTGGTTCACCTTTACGGTAACTTTTATTATGTTATAGAATGGCCAATTCTAAGCAACTTTTCAATTGGTTTTTATTATTTATTTGTTATAGTTTTATAGTTATTTGTCTTTTCGTCTGATTCTTTGCAACTTTCAAATGGGCGTCGCCGTCCCCTTCTAAAAAAACAAATGCTCTGTAAGGCTACAAATGTATTGTTATTGCTACTTTTTATTGCTGATCCTTCTATTCAGACTCTCTCCTATTCACATTCCAGTCTCTTATTCAAATCAGTGCATGGTTGCTAGGGTAATTTGGGGCCTAGTTACAAGACTGCTTGAAATGCAAATTGAAGAGCTGCTGAATAAAAAGTGAAATAACTCAAAAGCCGTAAATAATAAAAAATGAAAACAAATTGCAAATTATGTCAGAATGTCGCTCTCTACATCATACTAAAAGTTATCTCAAAGGTGAACAACCCCTTTAAGGCTCCTTTGGGGCTTGACCCAAGTACTTTTTTGTTGTTGGTCGCTCACCTTAACCCCTGGGCTGGGAGAGCATCTAGCGTGTGCTCTGTTTCACCTGTTTCCCTGGCTGTGTTGTATCACCCAAGCAGTCTTATTGGTTGGGTAGGGTCAACCAGTCAGTGCTGATTCTGCCCTATGTAAGCCTAGCCCTCCTCACAGCCTGTGCCTGAGCACTGACCTTGTTCCTTAGCATTTTGGCTTGTCCCTAGCTCTGATTCATGGTCCTACTCTTGTCTTGACCTGTTCTTGTGCCATTTCTGGCTCTTGTTCCCAGCTGTGGTTCTTACTCCTGCATTAGTCTTTTTCTGTTTGTGTTCCCTGCATTAGGTTCCAGTCCTGTTCCAGTCTGTCTCTTCACCTGCATTATCCTTTCCTGCTAAGCCTATATCTGATTCTTAGTTCACTCCATCCTTCTCCACTCTGTCCAATCACCGATTCTCCAGCTGCTCTGTTCCAGATCCTAGTCTCTTTGCCCGCTCTATCCCTATCCTGCCTGACCTTGATTCTTTGCCCATGTCACCCTGTTCTTAATACTGTTCCTTCATTGCCCCTTCTTGTCTTCTGTGAGCACAATTATTCCTTGCCCAAAGTACCCATCCTCCAAAGAATCCCTTACATTCCTCACAGTTTCATCCCAGTCATGTTTAAAGATTAGCATGGCATTAGTGAAATGTGCCTGTGGGCCCAGTTTGTGCTCTGGTATGGGCCCCAAATCTACCGTTGCAGAAGATACAAGTGTGAACGTTGTGGTCCCAAAGAGCAAGTCCTACAAATTTAGGTGGATTTTTATGGAAGGACCAGATTTTGAGAAGCAAAGTAGTATATTATCCTTGATATTCGGCACAGCTATGTATTTATTATATGCACCAGGTAAAGTCAAAAACATCTGTGTCCAGTCTCATTGCAGCTCTCTTCTTTCTGTCAGAGCTCTAAACCCTGTTTCTTGCTCTGCCCTCCTCTGCCTAATGTCCAACAGCACAGCCTACAGGCTTGTCGTATTCTACCTGTTTCTATTAAAGATTCACGGCAGTACACATCTTAGATAACAGACAAATACCAAGGGGTAAGGCTGAATTGGAAACTGGAAGAATAGGTGGAGTGTGTATCAGCAATATCTCTCAATCAAAATAGAAGGCTAAGGCTGCTGAGTCTTTCTATACTGGAAAAATCCTACTTATTGTGCTCATGGTGAACCCGTGAACCTTCATTTATTGAAAATAAAGTTCCCTTTTTTCCTTATGGCACCATCACATAGTTCTCTCTTCTTGGGCCATCATATTCATGCAAATTGACAGCAATATCCATGCTGGATTGGGGTTAGGGATGTGCAGTGTATGAGTGTCCATGAGTAACCAGTCATACTATTAGGCAAACTTCCATCTATAATTGCCATATATATTCAATAGATCCATCTGAGTCAGCTGTCCAACATTTCTAACCTACACATTACCAAGTGTGAGATGTTCGTCAAAATGATAATATGCATTTCTGTTAAAGTAAAGTAGCCCACAGAAATAATCAGTGGAGTAACTATGGGCAGTACAGGAGGTACATCTATCCCAGGATAGGGTATGGTCCAGTGGAACTGTAATGTAAGTCCATAGTAATGTTGCCATTCGGATATTTTATGTTACTTGTATCACTGCTGCATTTGATATTACAATAAATGACACCAGACTGGAGAATGCATGGTGAAAGGTTGCAGCTGCTTTTATTATTACTCAGAATTAACAGGAACCAGATATTCATTACCAAAAAACATTTTACCTGTATACAATTTCATTATTAAACTCTTTTAGCTAGTCTCTATCCTATCAGTGCCCGCCATGACTTAAATGTTCCGCCATGCCCCAAGCCAGAACCATCAGTTAACATCACCACTTCTAAATACTGTAATTTTAACAACTGTGACAATTTTTTTTAAATAAATGTTTGTCTTATAATAGGGTAGTTTTTCAATATAGCCCACAATTTTCATCCGCTTTTGCCAGGAGGGTCAACGGACCAATAAAAATGCTCTTATAAGTGCTCACCTTTACCTGGCATAATAACCTATTGACCCTCAAGGCCCAAATATAACATAATGACCCTCAAGGCCCAATATATTATATCTGCTATACATGAATATGCCACAATCCCATGTCCAGCTAAAGGAGGGTTAAATACCCCCCGCTGGGCTCAGAAGTTGCCTGCATGGGATGGAGGGAGGCCTACCTGTCTAATAGGGATTATATCTTCCATTACTGGACAAGGTAGATCCTGATGGAGGAAAAATAATTCTAAATGTCAATGGCTATTCCACAGGCAAAAGCCAAGATGACTGCATAATGCTTTCCCTCTGAAGAATCCTGGGCGAATGCATGATGAATGGTTATTGGGTTAAGTCTATGAAATGACTTGGTTTTACAATGCTAATGATATATAAATGAAAGTAATGTTAGAAATGGGATTATATTTCTGGCTAACTCTACAGAATTTTAATGAAATCCTCATGATTCTTGATTATAATATTCTTTTCTGCCGTTAGCCAACCCTCCTGTCTCGGTTGTTAATGCATTAGTGATAACGTAGAGTCTAATGCGCGCTTTTCATAACGTTATACAACTGTGCTTTGATAATAAAACATGGCAGTTAACTGAACTATTAAAACACTATTTATATAAAATAACTAATCACATGGTTAGGGAGTGAGGGACGTATATTAAACCAAGCCAATGGGTGTAACACGAGGGCTATAAACACTTTCTAATAACACTGTCCTTTATTTGGAAGACAGATATTTTCACAAAAACTATCTACGCACATGAAGATCTGTTCAATCTGATTTTTTTGTTCCCCGATAGTCCCCGACTACTGGTCTGTAAAAGTCCAAACTGAGTTTTTTATTTGTGGGTTTTCAGTTATTTAGTTTCAACAGCTCTCCAGTTTGCAATTTCAGCATTGCAATTGCTAGGGTCCAAATACCCTAGAACAGAGCCAGGCCAGGCCAGCCAGTCGCCTTAGGCAACCTAGCAGGCCCAGCGCTGTCTGAGCAACCGCATGTGCAAAATGGAGCACACGCATGGACAAAAATGGAGTTTACTTGTGTGCGCATGCGCAAAAATCGAGCACGCACATGAGCAGGAGCTCAAGAGATGAAGAAAATGCAGCGACAGTTGGGGAGAGAGGGGACTGAACATGGGGTAGGTGACAAAGAAGGTACTGAGAATAAAAGACTGCAATATGAATATGAGTCCTGAATAGAAAGATGAGAAATAAAAAGTATGCATAACAATACATTTGCCTTACAGAGTATTTGAAAGTTGGAGAGGTAATACTCAAAAACTACTACTCAAAAGCTATAAGTAAGAATGAAGGCCAATTGAACAGTTTCATAGAATTAGCCATTCTCTAACACATCAAAGGCTCAAACCCTATCCCATCCAAACCCTGCAAAGAGGAAGAAGGTGGGTGTATATCTATTGGTTGATCGGTATGTAATATTTGATAGAAATAGAATACTGAAGCGGATAGCCATCTCAACCAATATGTCTCCCCTATTGTAATTCCCCATAGACAGTACGGAGAGTGGAGCCTACATTTCAGTAAGTGCTTCCTTAAGAGATAGAATGGTCCAATCAGAATGTATGAGGCAAATGAGCCTATGGCGAATAAAAAGAAAGGTAGAAGTCATAGTTTTCCTATTCCTGAACTTGGAAAAAAGGATTCATAAGTCCTCAATAAAGCCAGGTGTCCCTGTGTATAAGGTAGTACCAGTGCTAGGCCTATATGCTACAATTAGGAGAACATATATAGACTAGTGATGGGCGAATCTATCCCATTTTGCTTTGCCGAAAAATTGGCAAACAATTCTCGAAAAGAGTCGCGTTTTTGATGCGCCGCATTGTTTTCGACACACGTCATGTAATTTTTGGCTCTTCGCATCTCGTTTTTTTGCCGCAAGCAAATTTTCAACAGACGAATTTTCACTGCTGTTTCGTGAATTTATTCGCCGGTTGCAAATCGCTGCGAATTTGAGCCTGACGAACAAATTCGCCCAACACTAATATAGACTTTGAGTGAGCTACTTATAGTTTTAGCATGGCATGTAAGTGCGGTTAGTATCTCCTGAATATCCACCAGCCTATGGTGAGAAATTGCAGGACTGCTTTCTGCACTCGTGATCGAATAGCCCCCACTTCCTCCCAGGACCGCTGCAAGGGGACATATACTCAGGAAGGGGAAGAGATTGCTTGGCTCGGAATGGCCATCCAAGATTATACTGTGGGTTGACCTAAAAGAGGGTACTCCATTCCAGAATCAGAGGCAGTGCTCCAATGAGGGAGTTGAGAAATTCGCCTTGAGCAGCAATGCACCACTGGTTAGCAGGGGCTTTAAAAATGCTGCTTCTGATAAGTAAACCTTTAAAATAAGCAATTTCCATTCATTATTTATTTATTTAAATTCCAAGACATTAAGGGATACATGTACTGTTAATATGAAAGAATTTTGTTACAACAGCACCACCCCTTGGTTAATTTGCGACCAGTCTGACCACCAAGTAATTAAGGGAGTTGTCAAGAGAAAGAAAGAGTTGGCTCTGATGTGCTTCTGGTTAGGAAACATTTAAGACCAGCAGGTGGCGTTGTTGTAACAAAATTAATTTATATTAAAGGGCACCTATGGGGCTAAAAAAATTCCCCAAACCTAAGGTGCGGGATGATTGAGCCCGTATTCCTGTTTGGGGTTCTTGTAGTTAGTCTAGCTGGCAAGCCGCCTTGACAGCCCATGTGACGTCATGCGCATAAGCCGAATGAAAAGCTGCCACTAGTTCAGGCAGCTTTTCATTCTGCGCATGCGCATGGGCTGTCATGGCGGCTCACACCGGGAGCTCCCTCCTGGTGCAAGTAAGCCAGCGCATGCAGGGGGAATTTTTTTTTTTAACTACTAGAACCCCAAACCGGAATGCGGGCTCTATCAGCCCGCACCTTCGGTTTGGGGAATTTTTTTAGCCCCATAGGTGCCCTTTAACAGAACACGTATCCCTGAATAACTTGTGATTAAAAAAAATAAAAAAATAACAAATATACATTATATATATATATATATATATAGTAGTCCAAAGAAAGCACTCACGGCATAGTCCAAATGTGTGAATAAATACACTTTGTTACACAGCCTTTGGACTATGCCGTGAGTGCTTTCTTTGGACTACTAATGATGATTGTGGTTAGCACCCGGAGAGAAATTTTTTGAATGGTGAGTGCCATTATTGCTACACACACATATATATATATATATATATATATATATACTTTTTTGAATAGCATGCTTATCAATTTAACATTCACTTATTTGAAAAGTCTACTTAATAGGGATGCACCGAATCCACTATTTTGGATTCGGCCGAACCTCCCGAATCCTTTGCAAAAGATTTGCCCGAATACCAAACCGAATCCTAATTTGCATATGGAAATTAGGTGTGGGAAGGGGAAAACAATTTTTACTTCCTTGTTTTGTAAAAAAAAGTCATGAGTTTTCCCTCCCCAACCATAATTTGCATGTGCAAATTAGGATTCAGATTCTGTTCGGCCGGGAAGAAGGATTCGGCCAAATCCGAATCCTGCTGAAAAAGGCTAAAAAAGGACGAATCCTGGCCGAATCCCAAACCAAATCCCGGACTTGGTGCATCCCTACTACTTATCCCTTAAAAGCTGAATTTCCAGTTTTCAAACCTGATACTCTCCTCTAGTGCAGAGCCAGCATTCTGCATTGTGGACCCCCCCTGGACCCCCTCCAACATCGAAAATGTGAGTGTGAGGGGAGCGACAGAGGGACCCAGATCACAGCTATCAAGAATGCACCCTGTAATGTCTGAAATAGGCACCGTGTAAGTAGTGTAATCCAACTGATTGAAACCTAGAGCTACTGAACTTCCACATGAAATACTGCTGTGACCCCAGCTTTACCAAGTCTGCTTAATGTACCACTGGCACCGATACTGAGTGTATTGCCCCTCAATGGTTTGAGCACCCAAGCATCACCGTTTGCGATTCATGGGAAAACATGTTTTTTTCAAAATGCATCAGTTAATAGTCCTGCTCCAGTAGACTTCTGCACTGAAATCCATTTCTCAAAAGAGCAAACAGATTTTTTATATTCAGTTTTGAAATCCGACATGGGGCTAGAAATGTTGTCAATTTCCCAGCTGCTCCTGGTCATGTGACTTGTGCCAGCACTTTAGGAGGGAACTGCTTTCTGGCAGGCTGTTGTTATTCCTTCTCAATGTAACTGAATAGTACGCAGTGGGACATGGGTTTTTACTGTTGAGTGCTGTTCTTAGATCCACCAGGCAGCTGTTATCTTGTGTTAGGGAGCTGTTATCTGTTTACCTTGTCATTGTTCTGTTGTTAGGCTGCTGGGGGTGGGGGTGGGAGGGAGTGGGTGATAGCACTCCAACTTGCAGCACAGCAGTAAAGAGTCACATGACTTGGGGCAGCTGGGAAATTGACAATATGTCTAGCAAAATTTCAGATTTCAAAATGAAATATAAAAAAATCTGTTTGCTCTTTTGAAAAATGGATTTCAGTGCAGAAGTCTACTGGAGCAGCACTATTAACTGATGCGTTTTGAAAAAAACATTTTTCCCATGCATGACAGCATCCCTTTAATGCTGCAACCTCCCTTTGTCGTTGCAAAATATTCATATAAAAACATTACTTGGTGCAGCTCGCATGCACACATACATGGTGCCTCCCACATGGCAGCACAGTGTGCCAGCGAAGCAGGGGGGGCCCCCTGGGGCAGTAGCCCCGTTGGGCCCTGGACCCCCCAGTCCTACCCTGTACACAGTAGATAACAGATAAGTTCTGAATCTCATTGTATACTACAGAGCTTATCTTTTATCTACTATGTAACCTTTTGCCTTTTCTCCTTTTTCAGTTTGAATGGCTGCCCCCTTGGTTGAACGGCAGCCTGTTTATATAAACTATAGTAGTCTTTCAAAAGCAAAAGTGCAGGGCAACAGTACATTATATTTTAATTGCTTTAAAACTGTTTTTTTGGTGGTACTGTTGCTTTAAATGTATCCAACTCTGAATTTATACATACATCTGCACACACACACACACACACTATATGGTTAAACTATTCCTTCCGAAAATGAAAACAAATGACTTATTTGCCAGCAATGTCACGTTTCATTTCAAAAGCTCTCAATTATTACCAGCTAATACTCAGGCAGTTGTACCAAAGAAGGGTTAGTGTCCAGGTCAGCCATTGAGAGCTGGCGTGTCTGTGGAGTATTCTCATATTCATACTAAAGCTGGATCCAATTCAGTTCAATAATAAAAAAAAACTATGAGTTTCTTACGCTGACTTTGCTGCAGCCCATCTCTGTACATGGAGGGGTTAATTACTGCAGAGTATTATGTAGTTAAAAGGTGGCTGGCAGGTTTCGCTTTGCCGTGAATTGCAATTTTCCCAACGAGAAAAGATGAGGCCGGCAACACAAAAGATGCACAGCCAAGCGGAGGCCCCCCTCTTGTTTCCAAGGTAACGGGTTTTTTTTCCTCCCCACGTCAGCCCAGATGATTTATGCACGTTCAAGGTTTCTACACTGATATAAAGAAATTGACAGCAGAGGCAGACCAGTTGTCTCTTGGCGAGCGTATAATCATATTGTGGTCGCCACGGGGCTTTTGGGTCGGGTTTGGTCCCGTTGTTGCTGTTCTGACGGCTAGAGGCTGCCTGCGGATGCTTAGAGTATATTCCTGCAATGACTGCAGAGCCCTAGCAATTGTTTACACCTAGTTACACGCTATATATATATATTTATATATATATATGCGAAAAATAGCGACACTCACAGGTTTTCTTCATGGTGCAAAAGTAGTAAAGTTTATTGTGCTCAATAAACTATACTACTTTTGCACCATGAAGAAAACCTGTGAGTGTCGCTATTTTTCGCATCTATGATTATTTCATCTAGACGAGCACCCAGGTATTACCCTTGTCCACGGAGTGCACCCTTTGGATTTGGCTATATATATATATATATATATATATATATATATATATATGATATATTCAATCTGCTTAGCTGGTGCACTCTTAACAATCCACAGCTGCCTGGGTGCTGGTCAACACATTAGTATGCATTGAACAAACAAGACTTCATTTTAAAGAATAAAGGTGAAGTTTTATTTTCAACATTTCGGCTCCTTAACTGGGGCCGTCTTCAGGAGAGTCCCTGATATATATATAAATATACACACACATAGGAATACTTAAAGGAACTGCAAAGCAAAAAATTAAAGCAGGGGCATAAATAGAGTGTGCTGGGCCCCCCAGCAAAATTTTCAAAGATGCTGAGTGTGCTCCAATCCAAATCCTTCCAACATCACCTCCGCCCTGCCCATGTCTTTTCCTCCGCCCCACCAGACTCCACTCACTCACTCCCGCCTGACTTGCTTCCCCCTTCCTCGCTGGTAAGAGAGAGCGGCTGAGGAGGAGGATACACAATTAGGCAGCAGTGTTTCGCCACGGAAAATACACCCATACACTTGAATGGTGTCATACGTTAAAAAAAAAAAATGATGCATGTCAAAAAAATAATTCACTGCACGTCAAAAAAATTTGACGCCCATAGACTTTGCAAGGTTTTTATATGCGAAAATAACTCTGACCACCAAAGGTGTGGTGTAATTCAAACTCAGAGTGTGTGCATAAAATTTGCAATTTTTGTTATATAAGCCTACTGCAGGGTGAATAAGGAAAGAAAATCTCTGATTGGTTGCTTTGGGTTACTGCACTGGACTAAATGCACCCAGTGAGTTTGGAGTTGTGTAATAGTTTGTAATTGCCATTCATTACAAAAGAATTATCGCAGTCAAAGAGATGAAAAATATGAAGGATTATTTATGAATGCAGTGCAGTATGCAAAGTGCCCTTTACCTACATTACATTCCAACCCAACAATTTCAGTGTCACTCTCAATCTGCTTTGGGAACCTGGACGTACAGTACTGGCACATTTTTAATGGAGGCAGGCTTAGGCAGAGCATACAGGTTCCCCAGTGTAAAAAGTCACACTTGTGGATAATTCAGCAGAGCACACTGGGCAGACAAAAGTGGGGCATTTATGATACCCCTGGGCAGAAGTTTAAGAATATTATTTGGGGACTCAGACTGAAGGGCTCTCTACAATGCATTTGGCATCCAATCTAGGCCCCCCCACCCACATATGCGTGTGTTTGTACCACTTACCCCCTCCTCGTTTGCTGCTATTGGGTCCAGGGCAGGGGAGAGGCTACGTTCTGGGTGGGGGAGCAAGTTGGGTTGCCAGGGCCCTCCAGGGTTTTTTTTCCCTGTGTCCCAGCAGCCCAGTCTGAATCTGCAAATGTCCCAGCAGAATGGCAAGTTGCAGTTTTGGACACGTCAATCTTCAATGAACCTCATCAAAATACTCAACATTTAGGTCCATTTTACATGAATTTCCTATGTGTGTGTTCAGAAATTACCCTTATTGTATCTAATCATTTTGGGCTAGCAAGTGTTTGCCAGACAGACTGGCCCATATCTTGCACCAGTGACAAGACTAGACAAGTGCAGACTTTGGTGCCCTTCAGTCGTGGAAGAAAACATTTACACAAGGCCATTCCTTATGGGCAATGGCACATCAGTATGTTTAACACATTGGTGCAAGGAGCGAGAAATGTAGATGGATATGTTAAATGTATGGCACTATCCATAAAAGCAGTTTGTGTTGCCTGGCTGGCACATTGATGCCATTCCCATTGTTGGTAGGGAATGACTGGGAGACTTCTGAATTCAAATTTAATTATGAATAAGAAAAAAAAATCTCGAAAAGAATTGTTCCATGTGCCGAATCTCTTTGCTATGAAAGCTATGTTACAGCAATCTTTTTCTCTGCTGGGGGAGAAAACAGAGTTTCCTTCCACCCTGACATCACTGATACCGAAAAGAAAGCAGCTTTGCTAAAGCACCTGAGACAAAACCACCTAAATAGACAAACATCCTCAGTCACAACACCATTAAAGGGCAAGTCAGTGATACGGTAGATGTTCTGCATATGCTGCCCAGTCGTATCACTTGCACCCATTATTGGAAATCACTGGCTGTTACTGATCAGCAGTTATCCAGTGGGGGGAATAAACCTCTTTTAACAGATGTATCAATACTCAATGGTATTTCTGGGAATCAAGGGGTTAAAAGGCAAGAAAGTTGGCCTGTGAAGATGAATTACCGCCATTAGATGCCAGTAATGCGTATGGACAGACTGAATGACATCAGGGATTTTGCTAATCCCACTAATACAGAATCAGTGATTTTATAACGTGCACGGTAAGTGAATTCATCATTCGCTGTGTCACCTTATTGGGATAATTGCTTCCGACCTGTCTGGATAAAACATGGCTCTCAGATATCTAACTGTTCATGCCCCCACCAGGGAATAAACTGCCTATTCTCCCAGCAATCGTGGTTTATCAGGAATGCTCATCCCTGAGAGTCTTGATGAGTCTTGAAGGGGTTTAAACCCAAAGCTAAAATCTGCATAATGAAAGTAAGTGTAATTCCAAAGAACTTTCTATTATAGATTAATTACAGACTTTTTATGGGAACTGCGGTCAACACCAGTATCTAACTTCAGTATCTGTCCTGTGTTATTCTCTGTACTCCTGGTCCTGTCTACATGTACCAGCAAGGGATTCCAGCAACAGTTAAATTGTAAACCATCAAATCAAAATAAAATGAATCAGAACGTTTTTCTAGGTACATAGTTATATCGTTAGTTAAATAGTTAAATTGGGTTGAAAAAAGACATCCATCCATCAAGTTCAACACCTCCATAATTTCCCATAAATTATATATGCCCATAGCTATACTAACTGTAGAGTTAAAGGAAAAGTAAATGTTTTTCTTTTTCTTTCTGTAAATTTGCTCTAAACAGC
>CM044438.1:114172489-114186043 GCA_024363595.1 Xenopus borealis
ACACTCCCTTCCCAGAGACTATTATCCCACTGTTACTATAGGCACCATCTCTCCCCACTACACCTGCTATTCTTTGCCCAGCGCCTTCATAATAACTAAGCTGTTTGTGAACTATTTAAATTTAACAGCAGACTTAGCTCAGCCAGTATAAGCTTACAGCTTATTGGGCCATGCATGGGTCCAAAATTATGGCCTGACACTGGACAGATATCTGGCTGAGGGATGGCCACATAACAATTGAGCAGGCTTAAACTCTTTATCCACTATTTTTTACTTTTACCTTCCTATTCCATTTCTTACAACTGAGTTCAGTCATATCGATTGTCCTTGAATGCTTTTATAATAATTTATGTCCTTAGGGATTACTTTCAAAACTATAATGTTGTAACATAATTTGAAATAAAAAGCATGTTCTATGTAGGGTTTATTGCTTTAGACCATCAAGAGAGGTCAGTCGGCAGTCATTAAAGTTATATCTTTGAAGCAGGTGGCACCAGATGGAGGCATAACAATACCCAGATCCCCTGGGTGTTTTTGCAGTTAGTAGTAGTGCCATTCTTCTTACAGGGTGTAATCACAGAGGCCTGTTTCATAAATAATCCTTGTTACCCGGGGAAAGATATTGTAATTTTTTCATAAACCTAAACAGACAGAGAAATGTCTACATTGACCTACTGAACTCAGCTTGTTGCCTCGTATTATTATCACAGATGCCTAAAACAAGTGATTATCAAGAAGCTAAATTTTGCAATATGAAATATACAGAAATGTTTTCTGCTGCAAGAGATTACTCAAAGATCAATTGCTCAATCAACATTTCATCAACATTCACAAACAATGATTTTTTTCCATTGCTGCTGCTCTTTTGATTAATGTGATTTCACCCACTGCTCTTATCAGTTACAAGCTACTAAGGGGTAAATTTATCAAAGAGTGAAGCTCCGCCACTAGAGGGAAATTCCGCCGCTCTCCATTTATTTCTATGGGATTTTGAAAGTCCTATTTATCAGTGGGTGAAGTGAAAGTTCACCCTTTGATAAATACTCCTTTAAAAATCCCATAGAAATGAACGGAGAGCGGCGGAATTTCCCTCTAGTGGCGGAGCTTCACTCCACTCTTTGATAAATTTACCCCCTAGAGACTGTGAATTGCCGCTAGCAGTTATAGGAAGAGTAAATATTTGTTTTTTGTTGTACGTTAATCCCATCAAAAACCCACTGGGTCTCAATTAACAAATGACAAGCAATACTGGTGCTTCACTTCCTATGGACCCAACTCTTTCATTCTATAGATGGGGTCTACCCAAGTTTAAAGCTAGTGGGAAGGACACTGGATATTTGTTTAAAAGAAATAGGAAACTCCAGAATTAGGGGTAGGCAGAAAAGGCATGTGACTAGGGCACAACGTTTGGGACAGCACTTTGCATGTAGTTGGCTAACCTAGGGCCGCCATTAGAAATTATGGGGCCCCGTACAACAAAATTGTTGTAGCCCCCCACACACAAAAAGCTATTGATGGTTAGGGCCCCCTTATAAGTAAAATAAAATTACTCTTCACTAATCCCCCTCTTGGCATCTATCTCTCTTCATGAAGAAGTTAGGTGTCTCATTTTGAGTAAATGCCTAGAAGATGTATTAGTCTACAGAACCAACTAGTAAAAATGAATATTTCTAAAAATGCCATATTTTATATACTGAATTTGTTTGCATCAGCCTAACGTTTCAGCCTATCAATAGCAGCAATAGCACCATCTTGGAAAGTGTCTGTGACACTCACATGTTCAGTGGGCTCTGAGCAGCTGTTGAGAAGCTAAGCTTAGGGGTCGTCACTAATTATCCAGCAGAAAATGAGGTTGGTCTTTATTATAAGCTGGTACTACAGGGCTGATTATTAAATTCTAGTGATGCGCGAATCTCCCGAGATTCGATTCGCCGAAAAATTCGAGAATTTCCAGACAAATATGCTGCGAATTCGCCCCTGGCGAATAAGTTCGGCCATCACTATTAAATTCTGATGCTAATTGCACTGCTTTCTGTGCTGCCATGTAGTAATTATACATATTAATTACTAATCAGCCTTTTACTGTGATATTTCTATTCTACGTGTACTGTATATTGTGAGTGAGTTCCTAAGCTCATCTTTGGAGACACAGATCTTTACTGCTAAAGGGCTGTGGTTGCCTTGGGCTGGTAAAGAAGCCCAAAACATAATGTACAATATTTCTAACTACTACTTTAGTTAAGCTTTAATTCTCCTTTAAATTAACCACTAGTGATTTTTGCCAAGTTTCTTAAAGAAAAAAATCACACAAGACTCCGATGGGTGAAAAAAATTGTGGCCCATAGACGTCAATACTTTTGGCAAATTTTGCAAACGGGTCAGATTCACCCATCACTACTGATCACCAGTAATCTTGTCTCTCTACATGCAGAAT
Source organism: Xenopus borealis (assembly GCA_024363595.1). Taxonomy (NCBI): domain Eukaryota; kingdom Metazoa; phylum Chordata; class Amphibia; order Anura; family Pipidae; genus Xenopus; species Xenopus borealis. The sequence goes on from CM044438.1 coordinate 114,174,924, forward strand.
TTGTACCAAAATCAATTGTTTTGTTAGATTATGTTTCTGCTTGAATCAATTATTTGGATGAACTCTACTACATCTAATAGGAAATGAACACTTCTGACAGTCTAGTGAGGGTCGAATTTGCGCCGAATTCCCGCGATTCGCCGCTGACGAATAAATTCGCGAAACGCCAGCGAAAATTCGCCTGCCGAAAATTCACTTAAAAAACGAGTCGCGCGTCAAAAGCGCAGCGACTCGTTTCGCAAATTTTTTTCGCGAATTTCACAGGAAATTCGCAAATTTTTCAGCAAAGCGAAACTGGGTAGATTCGCCCATCACTATCTGACACCCAACTCCTGCATGAAGAGAAAATGAAGAAAAACCAATGCAGTCAGAATTTATCATTTATAATCGTTTGAAAGTGTCTTATGTTAAATTTTTTGTGATAGTTCCCGTTTAAAACCTTTTTTTCTTTTTAATCAGAGTGTCAATCAACATATATCGAAATTATATAAATAGAACATAAATAATTACAGTAGAACCCCCATTTTACGTTTTTCAGGGGATCAGGAAAAAATTATGTAAAATCAGGGAAAATGTAAAATCAGGGAAATGTGTTAAAGTAACTTTTTCTTCAAGAAATAAAAGGATAAAAACACAGGAGTCTGTTTTACTTTGAGATACAATATTTACTGTGTTAATAATAAGGCTTAAACATTGCAGTGTTAATGTTACACTATGGGGGGGGGGCATGTGCAAGACTCTCTGTCAGTCACACACACAACCTAAAGCAATAAGTGATTGGTGCAGGACTGTATAAGGGGCACATTCATTGGAACTGACCCTTTGCAGGTAGAACAGACAGAATCTGGTTAGTATTTTAAACCTCTTTATTTCACAAATAACAAAAGCCGTTTTTTTGGGAACATCAGGACAAAATTTGGATGTAAAATCAGGGAAAACATGACTTAAAATCAGGGAAATGCCCCCATTGAAATGCATTATAAATTGGTGGGACCACAAATAAAAAATGTAAAATGCAGGAAAACTTAAAATCAGGGGACTTAAAATCAGGGGTTCACTGTAGATAGAAAAACTAGTGGCAAACACTGGGGAATTTGAAGTGCACCCAAGGTAAACTGCCCTCGATCACACCCCTCATCACTAAAGGGCGTTTCATCACTCCCCACCCATTCACTTGTCAATGCTAAAATTGTCAGCCTAATAATCCTCCAGGATGTGTAGCCATTTCCCTTAATCAGAACCGCAACTAGGGGTAGGGGTGTGTACACAAAGGTGGGGAGGTGTTTTGGGGCACCCTGAAGCTTAGGTCTTTGAACTGGAACCTAGCAGAGTTGAAATCAAGTTTTGGGTTACAGATAAATGAGATAAATGAGCAAAAGCCATTCTAAAAACATTTTTTCTAATTTGTTGAAAAGAAAAAAGACATCATATCATTGGGACTGTATCTACATTAACGAGCTCTGACAGGTTTTCAAAAGGCTTTTCCAGCATGTCCGACGTTTTCATAAAGCCGTATAGTGTGGGTATAGCTGGTAAGAGATTTAATTATATATATTAATTGAACAAAATGAGAGAATAAAGTCCCAATCACCAGCCGTTAGGCATATAATGAGGTGCCACAAATCGGGGGTGTACCTACAGTAGAACCCCACTGAAACATAAATGCAATATGGATGTGCACACTCAAAAAAACTCTCAAAGAAAGCAAGGGAAAAATGCAAAAAAAGTTTTACTAAATTCATTAACAATCATCAAATACATCACAAATGTGTCAATATAGAGCAATTCACAGCATGGAAAATTTATATACATACCCCTTTGGGACACATAAGGCAAAAAAGATCAAACCACAAGCAGCGGATACACAAGCCCCAAGTGAGAATACCCCAATGTTTCGGCACACGTTGGGGTATTCTCACTTGGGGCTTGTGTATCCGCTGCTTGTGGTTTGAAATTTGTTTGCCTTATGTGTCCCAAAGGGGTATGTATATAAATTTTCCATGCTGTGAATTGCTCTATATTGACACATTTGTGATGTATTTGATGATTGTTAATGAATTTAGTAAAACTTTTTTTGCATTTTTCCCTTGCTTTCTTTGAGAGTTTTTTTAAATGTGCACATCCATATTGCAAGAGATTTAATTACTACCTTGCCCCTTTCTGCATTGTGGATCGTTTGTGGATTTTTCAAAAGGGCGCATCTGTGTCAGGCGCAGCCGTTCTGCTAATGAACCTCTATGTAAGCCGAAGTTGCCTAATTAAAGGCACCCTGTAGAAGGAGGATCATAGGTCATTAATATAGTTAATTTTTGGCCTTAAGGTAAATGGCACCCACTTTTCCATATATGCAGGAAACAGAATTTCTACCATCTGGAACAATGAGAATATAGATTGTCCACTAATGGGTGGACTAATGATTGGAAAAGGTTTGCATCAAGGTACTGTAAATATTTTAATTTGTACCTGGAAAGTGTTTGTGCTGCAGGATAACATAGTAAATTATGTTGAAAAAAGACTCATGTCCATCAACTTCAACATTTCAGCTTTTTTTTTTTTATAGTTTTTAGTTGATCCAGATGAAGGCAAAAGATCCTATCTGAAGCCTCTCCAGTTTGTCTCAGAGGGTGGAAAAATTCCTTCCTGACTCCAAAATGGCAATCAGACCAGTCCCTGGATCAACTTGTATTATGAGCTATCTTCCATAACCCTGAATTCCCTCACTTGCTAAACACCATCCAACCCCTTCTTAAAGCTACAGTATCTAATGTATCTGCCTGTACAACTGATTCAGGGAGAGAATTCCACATCTTCACAGCTCTCACTGTAAAAAAAACCCTTCCGAATATTTAGGTGGAACCTCTTTTCTTCTAAACGGAATGGGTAACCTCGTGTCAGCTGGAAATAACTTCTGGTAAATAAAACATTAGAGAGATTATTATTAGTGATGTGTGAATTTGTCCCGTTTTGCGAAACTGGGAAAAATTCGCGAAACGGCACAGGCGTCTCGTTTTTGCTGCTCATAATGCCATTCACTAGGACAAAATTTTGAATGTGATCCCTTAACAAGTCTTCAAATAATTTGTCCACCATAGTTTACTGGCCTATAATTGCCAGGTTGAGATTGTAAACCCTTTTAAATATTGGAATGACATCAGCTTTTCTCCAATCCATAGGCAACATACCAGATGAAAGAGAACCTGAGAAAATCAGAAATAGGGGCTGGTCTAAAACTGAACTAAGCTCTCTTAGAACCTTAGTGCAGTTTTGGACTCCAGTATAGTGATGGGCGAATCTTCCGAGATTCGGTTCGGCGAAAAATTTGCGAAACGAGTCGCGGGACGCTTTTGATGCGCATTGCGTCGTTTCCGATGTGCGTCGTTTCCAACACGCGTTGTTTCCGCCACGTCGTTTCCGGCGCGTCGCGTCAAAAATGGCGCGCGACTCGTTTTTCTCGCGAATTTTCGCTAAGCAAAATTTCGCTGGTGATTCGCGAATTTATTCGCCATCGGCGAATCGCGGGAATTCGCCGCGAATTCACCCCTGACGAATAAATTCGCCCATCACTACTCCAGTCCTTAGAAGGGATGTAAATGAGCTGGAGAGAGTGCAGAGACTAAACTTGTTAGAGGAATGGAAAACTTAAATTATGATGGTAGACTGTCAAGGTTGGGGTTGTTTTCTTTGGGAAAAAAGGCACTTGCGAGGGGACATGATTACACTTTACAAATACATAAGACGACATTATAGACAAATATCAGGTGACCTTTTTACACATAAAAAGGGTCACTGCACCAGAGGCCACCCCTTCAGACTAGAAGAAAAGGACTTTCATTTGAAGCAGTGTAGGTGGTTCTTCACAGTGAGGACAGTGAGGTTGTGGAATGCACTGCCGGGTGATGTTGTGATGCTCATTCTGTTAATGACTATAAGAGGGGGATGATTTACAGGACAGACATAATACAAAGGCTATTTTGATACTAAACTCTACAATTAGTATAGCTATGGGCATATATAAATTTATGGGAAAGTTATGGAGGTGTGTGTGTATGCTGGGTTTTTATTTGGAGGGGTTGAACTTGATGGACTTTGTCTTTTTTCAACCCAATTTAACTATGTAACTAAAGGTTTTCAATGGTCTTCATAGGCACAGATAGCCTTTGATCAAATAAAAGAACTATTTACATCCTCTTCTGTTCTTAAACATAATAATCCAGCACTACCATATGTGTTAGAGGTCGATGCTTTTGAAACTGCTATTGGAGCAATTTTTTCTCAAAGAACTGATAATGATAATTCCCTTCACCCTGTGGCTTTTTTTTCCAAGAAACTTTTCTCTTCTGAAAGGTATTACGATGTATCTGACAGAGAACTTTTGGCTATAACAGCAGCTTTTGAGGAATGGTGTCATCTATTAGAAGGGGCTCTTCATCCAATTATAATTTTCTCTGATCATAAGAACTTAGAGTACCTGTGAACCGCCAAATGTCTTAGGCCAAGACAGGCAAGGTGGGCATTATTTTTTTTCCGTTGTTTACAAGAATAAGAAAGCTGACATCCTTTCTCGTTTATATACGAATGAAGAAGATTCTACTTCCTCAGATATGATATTGTAACCACAGAATTTTTTTTATTACAGAGTGAATTCATTTCCAAAGTTAAGGAACTTTGATATTCGCAGTCGAACGATTTTAATTAGATGGCGGAATATCAAAGTATTTTCTACTTGGAAATTTAATCAGCCCTTATGCTTTATTGTGATTTGTATTATACTGATTTGGACTTTTGGCTTGTATTTGACTATTCTTGTGGATTTCCCCTTTGGATTGACGTTTGGCTTCTGATTCTCCTGTGTATGACCCGGCTTTCTTCCTGACCCTGATTCAACATCTGCAGTTAAGTGCCTAGTTCTAATTATCTCCAACTACGTCTCTTTGTGGGCTAACAAGCGCTCATGCTATTCTTTAGCTGGGATTGCTCTGTTTCATCTCCAGGGCGTAACCCAGTGGGAAGCATGGGAGAGGTTAACAACTTCAGACTCACCGTGATACCTGACAAGGTGTGAACCGAGACTGGGAACTTGGTTTGTTGCGTATTTTGGGACACCATACCATACAGTCAACAACACAAATAATCAGCTAAGGTTGCTATCTATCTGTTTTTTGCACAGGACTCTGCACTGATTGATACTGCAGCCAGCCAATCATGGGCTGCTGTGACATAGTCCCACCCCAATAGCATCATCCTGCCCAAAATGTCATCAGCTCCCCCACTGAGGTCACCCCCTGCACCCCTGTCCAGACTAACAATGTCCCTTACAATCCAATGAAACTCCCTCTAGTTCAGGGTACCTGTTTAAACTTACCTCTTCTGTTCTGATTGTTCAGAATATGGCTCATGATCTGCCCCTTTACATTACTGGTTTGCCCATTTAAGCCATTTCCCTGCTCCTTTACGTCATTAGCCCATTCTTATTTGTATTTGTTCTTAATGACTACATTCAATACGTTTCTGATTTATGATATTTGAGCTATCTTCCATAACCCTTTATTCCCTTACCTGCTAAAAAGCCATCCAACCCCTTCTTAAAGCTATCTAATGTATCAGCCTGTACAACAGTTTCAGGGAGAGAATTCCACATCTTCACAGTAAGAATATTTAGGCGGAACCTCTTTTCTTCTAAACGGAATGGGTGACCTCTTGTCATCTGGAAAGACCTACTGGTGAATAAAGCATTAGAGAGATTATTATATGACCCCTTATATATTTATACATAATTATCATATCACCCCTTAAAGGGCAAGGAAAGGTAAAGAAATGAAATCCAATTTTTACTTTCTTTAATGAAAAAGAAATCTATCTCCAATATACTTCAATTAAAAAATGTGTACTGTTTTTATAAGAAACCTGACTGTATGCAGTGAAATTCTCCCTTCATTTAGTGCTGTCAGACGGTCCCTAACTTCTGGCAGGGAAACAATCATACTTACAAACAGCAGGAGGAGCCCCTGCCTTACTTACCAACCATGCAGAACTCAAGCAGCTTTGTTTTTGTATATTTATGACGATGCCTAAGAAGCCCAGACCACACTGAGCATGTGTATGTAGTCTAGTCTTGCAAAGATGTATAACAAAGTTACAAGATGACAGCCTCCTGTGGCCAACTTTGAAAGCATAAATCATTTGTTTGATTAGGCTTGTGGTGCAGTAAGTTCATGTTTATGTTTAGTATACAAAATACAGCATTTCTAGCCTTATTCTATTTTAGACTTTCCTTGCCCTTTAAGCGCCTCTTCTCCAGCGTGAACATCCCCAATTTGGCAAGTCTTTCCTCATAGCTAAGGTTTTCCATACCTTTTACCAGCTTAGTTGCCCTTCTCTGTACCCTCTTTAATACAATAATGCCCTGTTTGAGTGAGGGAGACCAAAACTGTACGGCATATTCTAGATGTGGCCTTACAAGTGCTCTATAAAGTGGAAGAATGACTCCCTCCTCCCGTGACTCTATGTCCCTTTTAATACAGCTCAAGACCTTATTGACCCTTGACGCTGCTGACTGGCACTGCTTGCTACAGCCAAGTTTATCATCTACAAGGACTCCAAGGTCCTTTTCCATAATGGATTTGCTTAGTGCAGTCCCATTAAGGGTATAAGTGAATATTTTTACATCCCAGGTGCATGACTTTACATTTATCAGAATTGAATCTCATTTGCCACTTAGCTGCCCAGATTGCCAGTTTGTCAAGATCCTGTTGCAAGGATGCCACATACTGGATGGAATTAATTGGGCTGGATAGTTTTGTGTCATCCGCAAACACTGATACATTACTTACAACACCCTCCCCTAAGTCATTAATGAACAAGTTAAATAAACGTGGACCCAACACTGAGCCCTGAGGGACCCCACTAAGAACCTTACTCCAAGTAGAGAATGTACCATTAACAACCACTCTCTGTACCCGATCCTGTAGCCAGTTCCCTATCCATGTGCAAACAACTTCATTAAGCCCAACATACATTAGTTTAGAAAGCAGTCGTTTGTAGGGCATGGTATCAAACGCTTTGGCAAAATCCAAATATATCCAAATATATCACATCTACTGCCCCCCCCCACTGCTGATTGCTGCTCATAATGCCATTCCCTAGGACAAAATTTTGAATGTGATCCCTTAACAAGCCTTCAAATAATTTGCCCACCACAGATGTCAAACTTACTGGCCTATAATTGCCAGGCTGAGATCGTAATCCCTTTTTAAATATTGGGAGGCACCATACCAGATGAAAGTGAATCTGAGAAAAAAGTAGAATCGGAATCCCAAACCACTGAACCAGGACTTCTGGAGAAGGTTCAAGGACAAGGTGAAAATTATAGACTGTATGGTCAATAGTAAGTAGACTACTGCTTGTCCAAATCTCCTTCTAAACCAATAGTAGTAATAGCAATTTGGTGACATCTTTTGAGCTAAATCAACCATTACCCTCTACTCTCCTGGGAAGGCTTCCTACTAAATGTTGGACCATCATTGTTGGTATTAACTTCCATTGTAGGAACAGTGTTTTGGATCAGACCTTGTTGGCATTATTCAATACATTAATGTGGATTAAAGTCATGGCTCTGTGTAGGCCAGTCATTTTGTTCTTCTTCCATCTCTGCCAACCTATTCTGTATGGAGCTCACTGTGTACATGGGGAGGATTTTGTTGGTGAAACTAGAAAGGACCTTCCACAAAATGCTGCAGCAAACTAGGAAGGACAGAAATGTCTAGAATATCATTGTGTGATGTAGTGGCACCTGCTTCAGCAATGAGAGGTTTGGCTTAAATAGTCAATTTCAATAATTATAGGGGTTGTCCACGTGCTTTTGGTCATAGCGTATGCATAGTTTTGACACAGAAATCTAAAGAATAATTTAACATTTTAACAAAGTTTAACCTAAGTACAGGATACAATTAACCACAGGCAAATGCACAGATCAGAAAAAGAGGAAACTCAAGGGAGTGAATATAATATTTATTTACAGCTTGAAAGACTGATGTTTCAGAATGACCCTTTAGAAGGTAATTGCTTCCAAGGCATTCAGGGCAAATGCCGTTAACATACTGGGTCACATACAAGATTGTAGTGTGGATTTAAGGAGCCTGAGCTATTTTGGGCAGACTGGATGCTTCTGACTTGCTGTCATATTGAATATTTTAGATACCTAATGACCTGGAAACATTTCTATATTAACCCAAGCTGAGCCTCCTCTGGGGAAATGGATTTGGTTCACTAGAAAATGTATGTGTTCACAAAGGAAATAAATAGCCCTTTAAAGGCCCTGATTTGTAGAAAGGCCAAAGAGCAACATTTTAGGGGGGGTGTTCACAGTGGGGGGGGGTATGTGTGTACGCACGGGAAGGTGGGAGGGCACTAGGACTGTGTGGTCTAGGTGCACCCATGAAGGAGATCTGGGCCTGGCCCTTTTTGTAGTAACTTTCATAATAAAAGTAAAAGAAAACATATGGATACCCCAATTTAAATCTTATTGCTTTTATAGGTTCTGTAGAACTGGATCTTTGTGTCTTTATATTATAGGGTAGAAATGGCACATGCTTGAAATCCAATTGCCAGCTGTTTGGTACTGTATGATGCTAGTAGATGTAGGACTTCTGGTTAATCACAGGCGATATATTGAAATGTTACAATTCTGTTTTCATGAAACCACATTCATTGGTTAAAGCTGGGATGGCAAATGGTCTATATTTGACCTCCTATAATTTGTAATGTTGAAGCTCCAGAATACATAAGTGGTTAGTTTAGTCCACAGTGCTGCACAGTGGTGATGATGAAACCTTATCTGTAAAGATATGGGATCTGTTATCCAGAAACCTGTTATTGAGAAAGATCTGAAGTCCCATAGACACAATTTTAAAGAAATAATTACAGGTATGTCACTTGTTATCCAGAATGCTTTGGAGCTGGATTTCCAGATAACTAGTGATGGGCGAAACGGGCGCGTTTCGCTTCGCCGAAAAATTCTCGAATTTCCAGAGAAATTTCCAGAGAAATTTTTCCAGCGGGCGAATCGCGGGAATTCGCCACGAATTCGCCCCTGGCGAATAAATTCGCCCATCACTACAGATAACAGATATTTTCGTAATTTGGATTTTAATATCATAAGTCACTAGAAAACCATGCAAATATTAAAGGGATCCTGTCATGGGAAAAACATTTTTTTCAAAATGTATCAGTAAATAGTGCTGTTCCAGAAGAATTTTGCATTGAAATCCATTTCTCAAAAGAGCAAACAGATTTTTTTATATTTCATTTTGAAATCTGACATGGGGCTAGACATATTGTCAATTTCCCAGCTGCTCCAAGTCATGTGACTTGTGCTCTGATAAACTTCAATCAATTCATGGCTTTTGTGTATTAAATTAATATAAATTAGCGAGCATGGTTGGACTGGGGGGCCTGGGGCTCACCAGGACTGCTGTCCTTGGCCCCCGTCCTGGCCCCACTATTCCAATGGCACGTCTGTCCAAACGGAGCTGCGATGCGCACATGCCCAGCCGGAGCCTCGCAGCACACATGAGCAGCCCAAGCCGCACAATGCGCATAAGGGGCGGGGCTGTGCGGTGTGCAAATTTTTTTTTATTAGGCCTAGGACATCAGAAGAGGGGGCCCACTGTGTTTTTCCCCTGTCTCCCACCGGGCCAGTCCGAACCTGTTAACGAGAGATTTATAATGCTGCCCCCTTATAGGCCGGTGTGAAACGGACAGTCCTCTTTGAAACTGGTTAGTGTCACCTTGATGATCATTATTGCATTTAAAATGCATTTTCTCTCCACTATCACAAGATGTTGTTATTCTGCCATTGTCCGCACCTCACAGAGATCATTAAAAGAAAGTCAAGACGTTGCTAGAAAAGTCCACGCTTGTCAAAAAAAGAGAAAATAGCCCTTGTATTGCAAAGACCTTCCAGAAGAATGTTGTATTGAGACAATGCTGTCTGTTTAGCTGCACTGAAGCATTTAATGAGGATAATGGCTGTGAAAAGCAGTGAGGCATCATTAAGTAATTGAGTAGGATGTCTGAATCAGGTAAATTTGTCTGGGTAATAATCAGAGACTTTTCTCAAATTTAAATAGATTGAAGTCAAGTACCTTATTTTACAAAACACCATTGACAGGGAAATATCTTAACTTCTCTATCGAGCTTTTTATATGCCACGAGGCCTGTTATTATTATATCCGTCTCTTTCATGGCTAGCTCTCTTACACATACTTGCACAGTGATTCTGACCAAATATAAGAATGAGCTTCTTTCAAACATGACAGGTCTTTATGTTCTAAGATTTGACAATATGTTTATATTCACATCATATCTAAGACATGCCTAAAGGCCCTCATGCACGGGCCAGTAAAAGCTGCCGACACACCGAGTCGGCAGCTTATTGACCCGTGTATGGGGCCATTCAACGGGCTTCCCCGATCAATATCTGGGTCAGCCACATCTTGATCTGGCAGGTTCAAAAAATCCCGTTGGATTGCAGCCGCATCTGTGCATGTATGCAGTTCTGCGATCCAACTGCCTGTTTTGGATGCACTGTAATCTGATCGTTGGACCCTAAAGGTGGCCATACACGAAGAGATCCGCTCGTTTGGCGATATTGCCAAACGAGCGGATCTCTCCCCGATATGTCCACCTTGAGGTGGCCGATATCGGGCTGATCCGATCGTGGGCCCTAGGGCCCAACGTTCGGATCAGTACGGGCGGTCTGATCGCGGGACCGCATCAACGAACAGATGCGGCCGCGATCCGACGGGATTTTTAATCCTGCCCGATCGAAATCTGGCCGACTTTCGGCCAGATATCGATCGGAAAAGCCCGTCGGAGGGCCCCCCACACGGGCAGATAAGCTGCCGACACAGTCTGTCGGCAGCTTTTATCTGCCCGTGTATGGCCACCTTAAGGCCCACGATCGGATCAGTCCTATATTGCCCACTTCAATGTGGGCATATCGGTAAGAGACCCGTTCATTTGGCGGCAGGGCCGCCATCAGGGGGGGACAGGGGGGACAAGCAGCGCTGCAATATTCAAAGAGCCGGGCCCCCCTTGCGAGCGCAGCAGCGAGCGCTCAC
>CM044438.1:114186569-114219422 GCA_024363595.1 Xenopus borealis
CGCTGATGTCTGTGTGGTCTTTTAACTTTGATTTGGAGTGGGCAGGGATTAGGGGCGGGGCTTGGGTGCTAGGGTGGGCGTGGCCTGTTTGGCGATATCGCCAAACTAGGAGATCTCTGCGTCTATGGCCACCTTTATAATATCAATACTTAGGCCAGTATTGGAAGCCAGTCAGCCTTTCTTTGGAGATGAGCAGATGTGTCAGCCATTCCAATATCATTCAAACCTGTGGGTTTCCAGATAACAGATATTTACATAATATATATCTTAAGTCTATTAAAAACATCATGTTAACATTGAATATACCCAATAGGCTGGTTTTGCTTCCACATAGAATTAATTATATATTAGCTGAGATCAAGTACAAGCTACTGTTTTATTATTACAGAGAAAAAGGGTAATCATTTTAAAAAAAATTGAATAAAATGGAATCTGTGGGAGAGAGCCATCCCATAATTCAAAGCTTTCTGGATAAAAGGTTTTGGATAATGGAACCCATAAATGTATTCTTACTGGTTGTATTATTGGTGTGTAGGCAAGCATCTCAGTTCATTGTGTCTGATCCTGAACGTTTAGAAAGAGCCATCACTTCACAATGGAACTGTTTTCAGATAAGTTATTGTTTCCCTACTCAGTGAACCTGGAGGAGTCCTGCTCAGGCTTCGGTATTTAACTATTGAGTGCTATTCACTATCTACCACTAGGTCATTTAGAGCACAGGAGCATTTTAGCAATGCAGGTGTCAGGGAGTTGTTATCTTGTTACAATTCCATTCAGCCTGTAGGTGCTAAATGGCAAATTTATTAGCAGTATCTGTGGAATATTAGCAATTATTGTATTAATTACAAAAAAATCAATCAAATAGGAAGCACCTTTCACCATAGAGAATTAGATGATGTGCACGGCCAAATAAGTCAAGCAATACAAAAATAGAAAAGAAAAGAAATGGCCTTTGGTTTGGCAGATTCCCATGAACAAATAGCCATAAAATGTAACTTTTATTAATCTATTTAAAAACATCCAGAGTATTAAAAAAGTTAAAACTACAATTGGGACTGTGATTGACAATAACAATACTGATATCGCAAATAGATAAATAGATTAATAAAAGTTACATTTTATGGCTATATGTTCATGGGAATCTAGAAACAGCAGATGGGGAGGTGCCAAACCAAAGGCCATTTCTTTTCTTTTCTATTTTTGTATTGTATTAATTATTAATAATTAACAGACACCTTTAAAGGTGAAGGAAAGGTTAAAACTAAGTAAGCTTTATCAGAAAGGTCTATATAAATACACCAGTAAACCCTCAAAGTAATGCTGCTCTGAGATCTCTGTAAAAAAAAAAACTGAATTTCTTTCCTTCTATTGTGTACACATGGGCTTCTGTATCAGACTTCCTGTTTTCAGCATAAATCTCCAGGGCTTGGGCTTGAGCATGCTCAGTTTGCTCCTCTCCCAGTCCCTCCTCCCCTCCCTGCTGTAATCTGTAACCAACTGAACTGAAAAAAGTGTTGGAAGGTGAACAACCTCTTTAAAGTTAATTTCCCAATAATAAGTTGGATATTTCTTAATGACCAATTCAGTGTCCAACAGGCTCTACCTAAAGTTGAGGCCCACATATAAAATACATCCCTGTCATTCCCTTAAATGTTATTCTTTAGATGGGGACTAGTTGACTAAGCTCTTATAATAATATAATAATATTGCAATTACCACTGACACATCTAAGTGCTTATATCTCACTGGGGCTCATTTGCACATGGGCCTTAACCAATGGCAACCAATCAGTAATTTTTTTCAGCCAACTGCAGGTTGAGCAGTGAACACAAAAATGTGTTTGGTTGCCATGGGTTACTGCCCAGTGTTTATAATAGCCCCCACTGCGTCTTGGATGGTAGCACTCATTATGGGGTCACCCCTAAACAACAGTAAGGGCTCTTACACACAAGCGTTTTTTTCTGCGCTTTGAGTTTTCTTCCTTTCAGCCGCAGGGGAGCCCAGGAGTAGACGCAGTCAATTATTGTGAAGGGGGCTGGACTCACACAGATGCATGTATGCGCTGAACGCAGGTAGAAATGCAATATGCTGCGTCCCACCTGTGTTTGGTGCTTACATGCATCTGTGTGAGTCCAGCCCCCTTCACAGTAATTGGCTGCCTCTACTCTCCTGGAAGAGAGTGCAAGGCAGGGGAGCGCAGAAAAAAATGCTTGTGTGTAAGAGCCCTTAGGTTCCCATAATCCAGGCTAGAGTAGTTGCCTTTCCCTTGAAAGTCAAAGAGTTAACCACTCGGAGTGGGATCATAAGTAATACTAGGTGAGGCAGCCAAAGCAGAATGCAATGGACATAATGCTGACAACTAATGTGTAATAACAGCTTTATTAATGCTTCAGATGGCTAAAGACTGTTGAGCGGCTTAATTACCATTTAACTATATAGTTCTAGTCAAGTAATTACATAATCGTTAATCGTTAAACTGCTGATTGACATTTAATACGTATGATAATGACCAGCTACCCTCCTATCCCTGCCTTGCTATGATGCCAATTTAAAGCTTATATGCCACTTTCAATTAGATGGAAAACAATGCAAGTTTAATGTATCAGAAAGTGATTAAACATTTGTTGTCTAGGTTGCAAATGCGAGGTATTGTGAACAATATGTCCAGGGGCCACATACCAGGAATGTTACAAAGAACCCGCTATTTAAACAGGTGATTGGAAACCTAGTAATAATCTCTGCATCAGGCTTTCTACACTGAAAAAAACTGTTTACGTGTGACAATTTTTACATGCGCAACTTTTTTATTGCAGGGAATTTTTTTTGTGATAAATTTTTGCAGGAGTTTCATGAAAACATTTGCAGGTGTTGAAGTGCTTAAATCCATGCCTGGTGAATAAATTCTCCCATCAATTTTAAATAATGGAAGAGAGAAACTATAATATATTAGTTACGACATCTGTAACACGTAGAGGTGGGGGTTTGTTAAACAGGGTCGGACTGGGGGGCCCGGGGCCCACCGGGGATTCTGCCTCAGGGCCCCGCCGTGCACTCGCGATTGTGGCAGGAAGAAAACTAGGGTGCAGATCTGGCCTGGCGGGGCCCACTGGAGCCGGGGGCCCACCGGGTTTTTTCCCTGTATCTTGTCAGCCCCCGACTGAACTGTGTGGTGCATGCGCAGTAGTACAAACCAGCAAAGTCATCCTACAGAGCATGTACCGCCAAGTACCGACGGAAGAAGATGTTGTGGATGAAGATGGTGCCTGTGACTCTGCACGAAGGGACCTGCGCTTTGGGGTAATATACAAGTTAGGGGCGATAGCCCGGAGGGGAGGAGGGGCCTATGGGGTGGGAGGGGTTTAGCGCCAGCAGGGTTGAATTCCCCTTTAAAGGGATTGTTCACCTTTGAGCTAACTTTTAGTTAGTTAGTTAGTTAGGTAGTTGTACTATTTGTGGTTTTGGGTTATTTGGCTGTTTATGCAGCAGCTCTCCAGTTTGCAGTTTCGACAATCTGGTTGCTAGGCTACAAATTATAAAAAAATCGCCCATGGAGTTCTACCCTAAATTGTTTTATAGTAGACTTAAGGTTTGAAGAGCCAAATTACTGAACGATCCCTTATCCAGAAAAAACCCAGGTCCTGAGCATTCTGGATAACAGGCATGTCCCATACCCGTACAAGAAACTAGCATGGAAACCTACTCGGAGAAGAGACACAAACCTACAATTTGGCATATCTTGCGTAAGTATCCCTCTGATTTAAGTAAGGATTTTGTGAAGTTTGGCATCCATTTAACTTTGTAACTTGCACCCTCCAGTGTTACACTCTACACCTATTTCCAACCCAACACTAAGAGCTGAGCGCAAGATGCAAGTGCTATTTACATAAGCACTAAGTTACCTTGTACTTGCATTCAGGGCAGTGGCATAACTACTCCCTGGTGGGCCCCAGTAATGGATGGGCACCTGGGCCCCCCTGTCGGGCCCTTATCTCTATAAATTCCATGTTGGCGTGCTGATGGCATGTGTGCTGTAAAATCACCCCTAGATAACCACCTGCCATAACTATTTTCGTGGCTCCGATGGGCCCCAAGGGGGTGGGGGCCCTGGGGCAATTGCACCCCCTGCACCCCTGGTAGTTACGCCACTGATTCAGGGTCATAACAAAGAACCCTTATTTGATGCTGATATCTAAAAGCCTTTGTATACAGCGATACATTATCTTTATTCCTCCGAAAGCCCTAAGACTCCAAAATCTTTCCTTGGGTGTAATTGTAGTTTCATCTCTCTTTGTGGGGTCAGCATGAATGTGCAGGGTGCATAATGGTGCCTATACCCCGATATCCGCAGGGAGATGTTTTCCCCATGGCTTGCTTCGCAGTTGATTTCCAGTTGTGCAACATTGCAAATTGCAGAGCTCCCTAAATGGCATAGCAACGGGAGAATAAATAATTGCTCTCATAATAATTTTAGCCACGTTCTTTTTAGCTGGTCCAGCAATGGCGTTCTCATCTGGGTGCCTGTGTTTAGTTCCACGCCGTCCCTTCCCGCAAAACCAACAAAGAGGGGCGAGGTGGAGGAACACAAACAACAGCTAAAAGCCAGTGTCTTAAAAATTTAATTTCAAAACAGTTTAATTGCTTAATTGCTCAGCTATTTTGTGCAGTTTATTAAGAGAACCATTCCATAGTCACCGTGCCGGCAATGCAGAAAATTGCCATTTCAGCCGCAGGGAACTGAACAGAACGCACTCAGCGTCCTCTCATAGAAATACTTTCTAAACTAATTGAACAGACGTTGCTTGAAATTCTAATTTTTTTTTTTATTCCCCATCATTTGTATGGCAACTACCATTACTCTATTCTCTGGATTTGAAAAAGTTCCTCAGGGATGATATGCTGATAGCTGAGTGTTTAGTTAATGATAGAGAGCGTGCACTATGTGGCCGTGACCTTGGCTGCCAGCCATTGGGATTTAATTCTCATTCATTGTCCTGTTAAAGTGACCACTGGAGGCAACATGGCAGCAATTGCGCTGGATGATCATTATGTGCGTGTGACTAGATTGTAATTAGAGTTTAATTTATTGGCCCTTAAAAAGCATATTGTCATAATATCATTATCAAGTTTTTCAATAATTCTGTAAAGAAATAAAATAATGGTATATCTTTACATATGCTTTAACCCCTAGACTTACCTTCTGTATTGTAGGGTGTCCAATAACCCAGAGCTAACACAGAAGTCGCCGCTCATGCTACTGTATATACAACCGATTTTCGCTTCCGGAGAAGCCGCCAGGTCATAGTAAGAGGACCAAGGGGAAAGTTCTGGGCAGGCAAGGGAGTCCAACATGTACTAGTAGGACAGGGAACAGGAAGTGTAGTCAATGGTCAAGCTGGGTCAGTACCAATCAGGCAATGCAGTACAAAATCAGGAAACAGAGACGTAGTAGGATTCACAGGTCAGATTTACTTGCTCCTTACTCACCATGAGCACCTTTCTTGCCTTACTAATTTACAGGAGAACTCAGTAAGCTCCAGAGCATCTTCACCCCTTGATTTATGTATTAGTCTCACTGATTTATATGACATGTCTATAAGCCACATAACTTCTTTCCTGCCTCCCTGATTTATTACAACCCCACAGCTTCTCTCCTACCTCCCCAATTTATAACAACCCTATGAGCCCCTCAGCTTCTCTCTTTTCTCACAGATTTCCTCTGGGCTCCAGAACTTTACTCCTAACTTTCTGATTTATATGACAAGCCTATATGCTGCTGCCCCATAACTTCTTTCCTGCCTTCCTGATTTATTGAAACCCCACAGCTTCTCCTGCCTCCCCAATTTATAACAACCCTATGAGCCCTTCAGCTTCTCTATTTTCTCACAGATTCCTCTGGGCTCCAGAACTTTCCTCCTAACTCTCTGATTTATATGACAAGCCTATACGCCGCTGCCCCATAACTTCTTTCCTGCCTTCCCGATTTATTACAACCCTACAGCTTCTCTCCTGATTCCCCAATTTAAAATAACCATATGAGCCCCGGTGATTCTCTCCTTGCAACCAGATTTCCTCTGGGCTCCAGAACTTCTTGCCTAACTCTCTGATTTATTTGAGAGTCTCATATGCTCAGCAGCTTCTCAGTTACCAGTACCTTTTTTTATTCAATAGCCATAATCAATACTAAGATGTGAAAGAACACACTGGGATATCTATGGTTTTGAATCATCCAGGGGATGATATTCAGTATCTAATAGTTATAAAGCTAAATCAACTGGACTTGCTGAGAATCTGGAATGCATTTCACCACTCGCCCTAGCAGTTTCTTCAGTTTCATGGAGTTATTGGATTTTACTGGCATTTAAAACCATATTATCTGATTCAGTCACCAAAATCCAATCCCAATGGTTCCATCGTACTTCTTCAATTAACTCACTGAATTGTTTTATTCTGTGTAGATTTATAGCTGCCCAACTACATAAAAGTCATCCCCGGTCTGGCCAATCCTACACTCAACTTAGATCTGATTCATTAAGAATTCTCCTGCTTCATTTTACATTTTACACAAGGAGTAAGATTTACCTGCAGCTTGCTTTCAAGGCTATAACTTCCAAATGCTTGTGCTTTTTACTGGCCACCACTGGGATCACCTGCCTGTAGTTGGCTACTGCTCCTGAATTTATTGCAATATCTTGTGTAGAGGAAGGGCATATGCTAAAGCCATAGGTAGTTCTCCCTCTATAACTCAGACTATAAGGCCCATACACTCTTAGGAGATTTTCCTGAGAAAGGGGAAGACAGCCCTCTGCTTTAATTAATGTTTTGCCTTTTGTTAAAACTTTACTGCCTTCCTATGCCTATTTAAATAGGGGGTAAAAAAAGGGTGACCATATGTTAGGTTTGTAACCATGGAAACAAATCCCAGTACATGCAACATTTCAGAGCCTTTGCAGCTGCTATCTGGCTCTGATTTCTGCTGCAATTTTGCAGTTCTTTTCCATTGCTTATTTGCCTACATCAATCAGTTGGAGCCAAACTGCATGACTTTACATGTATGCACACCATATCTAATCTGCCATTTTTCGATCCACTCTTCCATGGTGTTTGCTCTTCTGCAGTGAGTGTCAGTTATACCTCTCCTTTCTGCTAACAAAACTCATGTTTACATAATCCAGCCATTCCAGTGATAGTAACAGAACCTTGTTAAAGAACAGTCTTTTTTGTAGTCTAAAACAAATTCTAACTCACAATCTTGAGTTGACCAGCACCTATAAACTATGTATTTGTACACAGAAAGAAAGATAAAAATTGCCAGCTCACAGTTTGTCTTTAAAGGAGAAGGAAAGTCGAGACTGACTTGGTGGTACCAAATGTTAGACAACCCCAAGTGATTGTAATAAATTACCTGAAACCCTGGGCCGGTGCTCCGAACAGCAGAAAACTGCACCGGACTGGGGTTTTACCAGTGAGCACCACTAGTGATGGGCGAATTTATTCGCCAGGGTTGAATTCGCGGCAAATTCCCACGATTCGCCGC
The DNA here is from genome assembly GCA_024363595.1 of Xenopus borealis. NCBI lineage: Eukaryota > Metazoa > Chordata > Amphibia > Anura > Pipidae > Xenopus > Xenopus borealis. The sequence continues at coordinate 114,194,104 of CM044438.1, forward strand.
TGGCGAATAAATTCGCGAATCACCAGCGAAATTTCGCCAAGCGAAATTTCGCCGGAAAAACGAGTCGTGCGTCGTTTTTGGCGCGTCGCGTCGTTTTCGGCAGGCATCGCGTCGTTTTCGGCGTGGTGCGTCAAAAGCGTCCCGCAACTCGTTTCGCAAATTTTTCGCCGATTCGCGAATTTCTCTAGAAATTCGCAAATTTTTTCGTCGAAGCGAATCGCGGGAGATTCGCCCATCACTAAGCACCACGGATAGATTTCCTTCTTCCGCTGGCTTTGCATGGCTGCACATTAGAACAAAAAGCCAAACTCTTACTTAAAATTTGTCTGTTTCGTTCTACTCTACTTTCCCCAGGAAATGCGACGATAGAAGAAGACTGAAGTCCAGTGTTGGACTGGCCCGCAGGGATACCAGGAAAACTCCCGGTGGGCCCAGGTATAATTGGGCCCTCTTGCTTCTAACAAATTGGCCTATTTCATGTTCATTCTCTATTTATTTATGTGGAAAAAGAGGCTTAAAGGCTATAATGGAAGAATAGAGTATAGTAAGTAGATCTAAAAGAATAGGAGAATAAAGAGGTTAAGTGAGGAGAGAAGGAATAATAGTTTGGAAAGTTGGGCCCCTGGTCTAAGGTTTTCTGGTGGGCCCCTGGCTTCCCAGTCCGACACTGCTGAAGTCTATTGCTCTGCGGCGCTCACTGGTATAACCATGGGCCAGTGCAGTTTTCTGCTGATAGGAGCACCATCCTGGGGTTTCAGGTAAGTCATTACAATCACTTGGGGGTGCCTAACATTTGGCACCCCCCAAGTAAGTCTTGACTTTGCTTCTCTTTTAAAAAATAATTATTACAAAAAATTAGGTGTTAGTACCACAACATGTTAGCTCACATTCGTCAAGGTCCTTCATCATAAGTGAACCCTACACTATCCATTACTTGACCTGTTTATCTCCCTGATTTAAATCCTAAAACCATTTGTAAGGAAGACACCATGTTTCTCCCAAGATGGCGGCGCCCTCAAGTTCTCACATGGGCACAGCACGATGACATCAGCGCTAGATAACATGGCAGCGCAAATGTGCCGGCATTGGACACCGGCAAGGAAATGCTGGCGCGGAAAGGCCTATGTGATGACGTCACCTTGGGCACCAAACCAAGGGCTATTTAAGGTGCCAGAAAACTCCACACTTTGCCCAATTATAGGTCTTACTTTCCTGGGTCTGACTAAATTGCTTTTTGATTCCAGTTTTTGACTTCTTGCCTGCCTTCATGACTTCTGAACCTATTCTGCCTGGATTGACCCATTTGCCTGGACTTTGAACACTCTCTTGTTTAACCCTTTGGATAACTTCAACTGTACTGGACTTTGCTTCCTCCTTGGTCTGCAAATCCTTTTCTGAGCCTTTGGGCCCTGACACCATTTTACATTGCATAGTGGATCTTTTATCACTTACCTGAATCATGTTGCCCATATTTTTGTACACTGTAGCAGTGTTTCTACATCACTATTAACCAGTACAGGGAAACAGTACATTATATTTCAGTTCATAGAGAATTCATTTCTACTTAACTGGGTCTTTTAACATTAGGAGCTCTCCGTGGTCCTGAAAGCATTATAAGGCTTATCCCTGCTTTACATTCATGATCATAAGTCACCACTTGGGGCAGAGCTTAGGCAAATGATCATGAAAGCAAAACATAATATAAGCTTCCTCTAATGGACATTTTCCGCATTTGATCAAATAAAAATCCTGTCCCATTCCTATATATATATATATATATATATATCTCTTGGTCCAATCGCACTCCATAAAAGTGGTTAGTATGTCTTCACCTGGGTGCTACCAACTGCAGCTGCTTCATACATAAATCAAGAGATTCCGGTGCACACCAGGATTTGAAAAAGTAAAAAGTTTTTTAATTTATTAGTTACATTAAAATAGATCAACGTTTCGGTCTGTTCCTAAGACCTTTATCAAGACCTGGTCTTGATAAAGGTCTTAGGAACAGACCGAAACGTTGATCTATTTTAATGTAACTAATAAATTAAAAAACTTTTTACTTTTTCAAATCCGGGTGTGCACCGGAATCTCTTGATTTATATATATATATATATATATATATATATATATATATATATATATATATATATATATATATATATAAATAGATGCAGACACTGTGTCATAGTCAGCTTTTATAGAAAGACAGTAAGCTCTAATACATCATCTAGCCAAAAGGAAGGCACACCAATGATGTATTCCAGCTAACTGTCCATCAGAAGGACTGACTGTGACACAAAGCATTAGAGAGACAGATTACAGAGGGGAAAAGTGACAAATAACTTGATTATTTCAGCGACGGCACAGAATTTTTAATTGATTATATTTAGAGAGTTCCTTCTTTCCATGCTATTGAGCTTTAGTTTTGTGATGGTTTCCCCTTTAATCTGTCCCTCTTCTCCATCTTACATGAAATCCTCTTAAAATGCCAAATAGAGAAGTTATATAATGTGTAATACTGCAAATGAAATCCTTAGCCATGAAATTCAAAACCACAAACATCATACACTATTTCAAACATATTGACATGTTCTAGTTCAGGGGTCCCCAACCTTTTTTTACCCATGAACCACATTGCAATGTACAAAGAGTTGGGGAGCAACACAAGCATGAAAAAGTCCCTTGGGGTGCCAAATTGGCTATTTGGTAGCCCCTATGTGGACTGGCAGTCTACAAGAGGCTTTACTTGGCACTATAGCTAGGTTTTTATGCAATTAAAACTTGCTTTCATGCTTGGAATTCAAAAATAAACACCTGCTTTGAAGACCCTGAGAGCAACATCTAAGGGGTTGGAGAGCAACATGCTGCTTATGAACTGCTGGTTGTGGATCACTGCTCTAGTTATTAGTTATTGCCAATGCATTTTGCTTTGTAGCAGGCACGTTGAACTAGCAAGTTGACTTATTTGCTGTATTACCTGTTTCATATACAGTAAAATACACAGAGAGTGTTACGAATGCCGTAGGTAATGTGTACTGAATCTGTACGACAATAATGCAGTGCGAAAATTCACCCTTTATTACCTAATCTCCGAGAACTTCTTCAAGCGTAGGATTTGCCACTCTCACATTTACAAACTAATCCGCCTTACCTTTGGGAAATTGAAAATATAAAACAGTGTTTATTTATTCTGTGTTGGAAGGTGGCAATGTACAATGCATAAAATGTTTCCAAACCTGCATGCAGCTGGAGATTGACTGTTCGTATCTTCGGTGAACCTACTGATGCCGCAAGGCTATAATGGCTATAATGGCTTGAGTGATGGTTCATTTTTATTCTGATTATGATCTTATCTGCACTTTGCAAGGGCAACAATTCTATATCCACCCCAAATCTAGTAAGTCTTCAAAGATGCACAAAATGCGTCCGGTCATTTTTGGGCTGCAGAAAGAACTGGGTACATCCAGGCTACATGACATTGTTACTGAATGGGATCTGTTATCCAGTAACCTGTTATGCAAAAAGCGCTGAATTAACGGAAGGTTGTCTCCCATAGACGCCATTTTTTAACAATGAATTTACAGGTGTGGGACCTGTTATCCAGAATGCTTGTGGTCCTTGTGTTTTCCAGATAAAAGATCTTTCAATAATTTGGATCTTAAAACCTTAAGTCACTAGAAATGACCTTAAAGGGCAAGGAAAGGCAAAGAAATAAAATCCAATTTTTACTTTCTTTAATGGAAAAGAAATCTATCTCCAATATACTTCAATTTTAAAATGTGTACCATTTTTATAAGAAACCTGACTGTATGCAGTGAAATTCTCCCTTCATTTAGTGCTTCTGGCAGGGAAACAATCACTTATGAACAGCAGGGGGAGCCCCTGCCTTACTTACCAGCCATGCAGAACTCAAGCAGACCATACTGAGCATGTGCAGTGCCAGTGTCAGACAAAGATGTATAACAAAGTTACAAGATGACAGCCCCCTGTGGCCAACTTTGAAAGCATAAATCATTTGTTTGATTAGGCTTGTGGTGCAGTAAGTTCATGTTTATGTTTAGTATACAAAATACAGCAATTCTAGCCTAATTCTATTTTACACTTTCCTTGCCCTTTAAGTCATTTAAAAATTAAATAAAGCCAATAGACTGGTTTTGCTTCCAATAAGGATTAATTATATCTTAGGTGGGATAAAGTACAAGCTACTGTTTTATTATTACAGAGTAAAAGGAAATCATTTTTAAAAATCTTATTTAGATACAATTGAGTCCATGGGAGACAGCCATTCTGTAATTCAGAACTTTCCTGATAAGGGGTTTTTGGATAATGACTCTAATACCTGTATTTTAAACTTAAAAACTCATTGGGGTATATTTATCAAAGAGTGAAGTTAAGAGTGAAGTTCCGTCACTAAGGTGAAATTCCGCCACTCTCCATTCATTTCTATGGGATTTTGAAAGGCGTATTTATCAAAGGGTGAAATTTCACTTTCACCCATTGATAAATACACCTTTCAAAATCCCTTAGAAATCAATGGAGAGTGGCGGAATTTCACCCTAGTGGCGGAACTTCACTCTTTGATAAATTTACCCCATAATCCAGAAAGCATTGAATTTCAGGAAGACCATCTCCCACTGACTTGATTTCATCTAAATAATCAATGTTTCCTTTTTCTCTGTATAGGTAAGAGATTCATTATCTGGAAACCTGTTATCCAGCTCTGGATTACAGAAAGGTCATCTCCCATAGACTCCATTTTATCCAAATAATCCAAATTTGTAAAAACTATTTCCCTTTTCTCTGTAATATCAAAATAGTACCCTGTATTTGATCCAAACTAAGATGTAATTAATCCTTATTAGAACAAAACCAGCCTATTTGGTTTTTTAAATATATACATGATTTCCTATTAGAATTAAGGTACGAAGATCCAAATTATGAAAACATCTGTTATCCAGAAAACCCCAGGTCCTGAGCATTATGGATAAAAGGTCCCATATTTCTACCAATAAAACAGTACATTTTATTTGATACAAACTAACATATAATTAATCCAAAACACAACATATGGTAAGACCATAGATTTTCAGTTAGGTATGGGAAAGCAGAGTGCTACTTTGATTAGGGCTTTGTATGACCTAGACGTTGGTTTATTACTTTAAAGAGAAAATATACACCCCTTTTTGACATGAGTACATTTATTTGGGGTTATGTAGATAGGTGCATACACAATGAACTGCCAGAAATACATTTTACACAAACATACCTGAATTCACAGATTGAAAGGAAGTTGTGTTACCATTTCACACCCACCCTTAGGCTCACAGTGTAAAGCAACCCTTCTCTCACCTTGTTCCATTTTTAAGTGATGGCTTCTGGGAGTTGAAGTCCCACTGCTCTCCAGAGAATCTGTGTGCCACTTACTATGGAAAGCAGTGGGACTTTGGAATAAAATATTTCATATGGACAAAGCCCTGTTTAATAGTTCAGCAGTTTAGTTAAAGCCCCCAGTGAGGTCTTACATTTGGCTCGGGCCTCCCTTACCTTAGTCCAAGGTTAGAGGATATTGGTTATTGGGTATATAAAAACATCACTGCTTTAGTCATTCACCATAGTTCCAAGATGGGAAACAACATTACTGCCAAATCTAACTGACCTTCCAGATTTAGAGGAGAGGAAATAGACAATCTCCCATAATTGGCTGTCCACCAATGCACCCTCCTCAATTATGACATTCTTCTTTATTGGGTCCTTCTGTTAGAGGATCCCGGGCATCAACCACCCCATCAACCACACCGTTCAGCAGGTGGATGCCAAAGAGGAAGAGCCATATTCTCCCACATATAATTTTAAAAATATACAGGATATAGAATCTACTCTTCTGGGCCAATAGGAAAAATGATCTCATCAAGGGGCAAATATTACATGGACTTGGACTTCCTTAGCTAATAGGGGATTCCCAAACTACTAAAGGAATTCCTAAACCAGTAGGGGATTTAACCTCATGGGCCCCAACTTTTGTTTTGAGTGTCCTTTAAATATTGACTTCCTTATGGCCATGCAAATGCATAAAGAACAAACAAAGCCATAAACATAGACATGTTCATTTTTGTACAGTGCAATGGATCTGTAATCCGAAAGCCTGTTTTCCAAAAAGCTCAGATTTATGGGAAGGCCACATACTCCATTATAATTAAATATTCTAAAAAGTATTTCCTTTTTCTCTGTAATAATAAAAGGGTACCTTGTACAGGTATGGGATGCGTTATTCTGAAATCTCCAAATTACGGAAAGGCTTTCTCCCATAGATTCCATTTTATCCAAATAATAAAAATTTTAAAAACTGATTTCCTTTTTCTCTGTAATAATAAAACAGTACCTTGTACTTGTTCCAAAACTAAGATACAATCAATCCTTATTGGAAGCAAAACCGACCTATTGGGTTTATTTAAATGTTTCATGATTTTATAGCAGACTAAAGGTACAAAGATCCAGAAGTACAGAAAGGTCCATTATCCAGATAATCCCAGTCTCAATTTAGATATAATTAATTCTTACTAATGGTAGAAAAATTCTGTTGGATTAAACGTATGTTGAAATGATTTTTAGTAGACAAAGTATGGTGATCCTCATTACAGTAAGATCCTGTTATCCGGAAAGTGCCAGGTCTCGAGCATTCTGGAATGACAGGTCCCATGCCTACATATATGATACATACCTATAGTGCCTAATAAACATATCCGGAAAGACAGTTCATTCTCTGATTTTATTGATTAATAAATATTAAAAATTTTCTGTGATATCTTTATTTCCAAAACACTGGAACTGAAAATTAGTTTTTTAAAGTAACATTGATTTATGTTAGAAAAAAATATTCCCTGGAATATTCTGTTTATATGAGTGCTGAATCCCTCTGCATAGAACAATTGCCCTAACGAGGACACCATCTCCTTAGAATTAGTCTCCAGCAGTGAATCATTACAATAACACATTTCCTGAAAAACAGCACCGTTAAGGAATCATTAATCAGGATGTGAATCTGAAGGACAGCTGTGAAAATGAAGACTAAATGAAGACTAAAGAGCAATCCGAAGACATTAGAGATAGAGATATACAACTGCATAAACCAGGGAAAGAGTACAGGACAATATCCAAGTGTTTGGAGGGAACAGGTGGTCTTGCATGGTTCAGGGATTTCAGAGCAGAAGTTACATTAAAGGACATGTAAAGCCTACATTTTCCTCCCATGTATATAAGTTGGGCATATCTTCCCCACCCAAACTGCATCATATGTACTGCATATACCCCCTCTGTTTGCCAGCGCCATCACATTTTCCTAAAACACATAGCAGCTTTCACCTGGCGGCCATTTTCCCTCAGATACATTATCAGTACTATTATCATCTGAAATAAGATGTATGCTGTAAAGTCCATGCAGTGCAGAATGCAGGTTTACACAGGCACAACATACTTTGGTAAAAAAAGTTCTGCTGGGTTTGAGCACTGTAATTGTTAAGCTGAGCTCAGGAGAGGTGGTTAGGAGAAAAAAATAGCAACATACCGTTTCTATAGGAACAAGCAATGCTCTCTCTTCATTGGCTGTTAGTCTGGAGGGTGTGTTATGTAATCTGAGCTGATAGGAACTGAGCATGTTCCCTGAGCCAAGAGCCAAAGGAAATTCCTGAGGGAGGGGGCAGAGTGGTTTAGTGTAGTAGAAGGATTTGTAACTGATTAGGGGTATACTGCAGCCTTACTGTTAACCTTTTAACAGCCAGAGTGGCAGTTATCTAAAGATTTCAAAGAGGCTATTCATTGATTACATTTTTGTGGAGAGGGTTGACATGTCCTTTAAACCATTCATAGAAGCTAACAATCAGTTTATTGGTGTGATACCATTCAGCAGCTGATATTGGAGTAAAGACACACCAGTTATCCATATGAAGAGCTCTGGATAATGATGGCCTGTATGGGATGGAATCACCCAGCCACCACATAAAAACAGTTGCAAATACTTCTGAAGCCTGAGAGAAAGTCCATCTTTCAGCAGGACCATGATCCCAGGGGATGTAATGTCATAAAACATAAAAAACAGTTTCTAAGTCAAATGGCAAAAGTAAGGAATTACAAAAAAACAAGTTTTTGGGTTACCATGAGCTGCCAGTGCCTGAAGAGTCCACTAGTATAAAGAAGAAGGATATAATTCTAAGGAATCTACTTCTCAGATATATTCCAAAGCCAAAATTCTAAAGTTAAAAAAACATATTTTATTTAATCAGACATTAAAAAAGGCATACAGACCATTTTGTTGTTCCGCCTTACGCGTTTCGTACCCCCTGGTACTTAATCATAGGCATCAACTACTCCCCACCAGGTGCCCATATTTAAGCCACATGAGGTCTCCACCCCCTGTTCCTAGGCCCAATGGTTTTCTGCCACATCACAAATCACATCATGGGCCATATGCAATTAATCAAGCTCTTAAGAATCCTATGCCTCCATATCAATCATGATACATATATTACCTATTATTTAGTATACAAAATTCCACTTATACATTATTAAGACAATATTGTCAAGAAGGGAATGTATGTAAAAACCTCAATGTATAACATCCAAAATGATTTATGAAATATGTGTCCCGAAAAAGGGCTTTAGTATCTACGTATAACAAGTTACATCGAATTCATAATTTAAACCAAGTGGCAATCTTGTATGCAAATAGAAAATCCAGAAAAGTTCCCTTTTTGCTAAAAGGCCTGTCAAATCCCCTCCTCTTAGACCTAATCTCACTTTTTCAATCCCTTGCACAGAAAAATATGTGGGGTTACTGCCACTACATTGTGCAAAGTGTCTTGTTATATTACTCTTTTCCACTGCTCTTGGATTTTTTATCTGGCTCAGATGTTCACGTACCGTTCCTTTAAAGCTCTGCTTGTACACCCCACATATTGTTTTTGACATTTCTGGCAAGTTACCAGATATACAACTGTAGTTGTATTGCAGTTAATGTAATTTCTTATCTCAAAGGTTTTTGTTGTGACTGTAGATTTAAACGATTTAGAGACATTCATATGTTGGCAAGTTACACATCTTTTACTCCCACATTTAAAGCTCGCCACTACTTTTAGGAAGTCCCTGTTCAATGCGTCACCCCTCTCTGTACCCCTGTACATACTTGGTGACAAAAGATCTTTAAGCGTATGTGAACGTCTAGGAATGCCATTTACAACCGTTTTCAATATTTCAAAAAAATCCTCATCTGCATACAAAATTGGAAGATACCTCCTAATTATACCTAGTATAGAATGAAACTGTTTACTGTATCTCGTTATGAATGTAATCTTACACAGATTATTTACCTGTTCTCTACTTTTTCTCTCCTTAGAATTACCCTCTAACAGAGAATTCCTATCTGTTTCTTTTGGATGTTATACATTGAGGTTTTTACATACATTCCCTTCTTGACAATATTGTCTTAATAATGTATAAGTGGAATTTTGTATACTAAATAATATGTATCATGATTGATATGGAGGCATAGGATTCTTAAGAGTTTGATTAATTGCATATGGCCCATGATGTGATTTGTGATGTCGCAGAAAACCATTGGGCCTAGGAACAGGGGGTGGAGACCTCATGTGGCTTAAATATGGGCACCTGGTGGGGAGTAGTTGATGCCTATAATTAAGTACCAGGGGGTACGAAACGCGTAAGGCGGAACAACAAAATGGTCTGTATGCCTTTTTTAATGTCTGATTAAATAAAATATGTTTTTTTAACTTTAGAATTTTGGCTTTGGAATATATCTGAGAAGTTGATTGATTGTGCCTCTGGGACTGGGGGCTATATTCCTTCCAAACGTGGCCCATTAGATTGGCCGTAACTGAATGCAGCATTGGTGCATTACTATAACTCTGGCTATAATTCTAAGGAGACATTCTATCCATTAATTGTGTTGGAAAATGTTGGCAAGGATTAGATTCCAAGAGATGTTCCATCCACTGATTGTGGTGGATGCTTTGGATGCTGATGTGAAACTGGACTGAGATCCATTTACTTCAGTTGCTACAGCATATCACTAATTGCCATTTCATATTTAGCAAACCATTTACTTTATCTTGTAGGTCAGTGTCATTTTGGACACCTTCTAAACAGGTGGAAGACTGGACTACTTTGCAAGAGCATCAAGTAATTGAATTTCTGCTGAAGTCAGATGTGATATCAGAGAATGAGATTCTGCGCATTTACTCAGATTCACTAATTCTGCAACCGTTGTAATAGTGAAATGCCATCACAGTCAACTTAATGCATTTCTGGGTACCCTTGTGAGCTGCACTACCATAGTTCCCCATGGGAGCAGTCATTCCAGCTCAACCCACATTGAAAAGAGTGGTCTGCACAAGAACTAAATCATGCTGAGGGAAATCAGTTCTGTTTCCAATTGATCCAATACTGGCCCCCTCTCCGGAAGCAAGTGAGATAAAATGGGTCACAAGCTTTAAATACCTGGGTATAATAATGAATCTCCAGATCGCACAATACATTACGGATAACTTGGAACCCCTACAACAACAGCTTAAAGTGGCCATCTCCATATGGAACACCTTACCGATCAACCTATGGGGGAGAATGTCTTTATATAATGATTTACCTACCAAAGATGCTCTACCGGTTGCATGATTCTCCAGTGTGGGTTCCACAAAAATTCTTCTCCCAGGTCACTTCTACACTTACCAAATTCATATGGGCCAACAAATCTCCTCGATTGTCCTGGAAGAGCCTGACAGCTTCAGTAGAGCATGGTGGCCTGGCTCTCCCACATAGCTGGCCAGCTCTACCATATCCATACCTGGTTCCACTTAAAGGATGAAGACCCAGGACTAGTCCTACTAGCAACCATGGTGGGATCTTGGGCAGGAATTTGGAACTTCCCTTCTAGGTGCCTAACAGACTACGCCAGATGCAAACTGATGAGCCATCCTCCCCCAACCCTCTCCCCCTTCCTTCCACTTTGGATGAATAGTAATCTTACTCACCTCAGAGACCTGTAAGATTTTAATTACTGGCCCACTTGGGACATTAGGACTCTGGGAGAGCTCTTAGTACACAACCCCAACACTTATCCAACAAGGACAGTACAGGATAGCAAGATATTCAACTATATAGGTATATGCAGCTAAGACATGCATTTCGCTCTCAATTCTCAACTCTCAGGCTACAATATGTCACACCCACTGGTCCTTAGAAATTCGCAGCATACAAAATTGACTTTTAGAATTTATAAAGCATTGCTCAAAACAGTAGATACACCCTTCGACAAGGCAATGCACAAGCTGCAATCCATACTGCCAACAGTAACAGAGGAGCTTTGGGAGGAGGCCACGGACTCGACATACTCGATCTCATCCAGTTTAAATTTCTACACCAAATCTACATTACACCCAGAAAACTAGAGAAAATGGGAAAAAAACCCAGGAGCCATCTGTCCCATATGCGGGGAGGGAGATGCGAGTTTCCTCCATATGACCTGGGCAGGTCCACAGATGCATAATTACTTGTCCTCCATCAGGAATTGGCATTACAAGGCCCCTGTATCCCAGAAGTATGCCTGCTGGGAGTGGTGGATGACATACTGCCATTGAAAAAGACAAGATCGTTAGCCCGAGTCCTACTTTTCTATGCGAAGAAACTTCTGATGGTCAAGTGGCCCCTCAGCTCCCCACCAGACTGGTATGGATACACTGGTAAACAAAACACTCCCATTGATCAAACTCATATATGAGGGTTGTGGTTGCCCGAAGAAGTTTGAATGGATCTGGATGCCCTGGCTTGAGGTAAATCCAGAAACACACCATAATTAAATAAGGCGTAGGTGTAAATTTCTAACTCTAGTACTGAACTACTAAGGTCTCTGCTCCAATAAGCTCCAATAGTTGCACCCACTGAGCTACTCTTAATAGTTAATATGGAATGTTAGACATACATACAACTGTGTAACTGTTTAATATACATCGAGGCGGCCTTCTTGTTGTTCTATCTACTATTGTATTGTTAAAAGCATAAATAAAACATATAAAAAAATCATGCTGAGGGTGCTGGGTGTTTTATTCATAGCATACGCAGAGCAGTGAGCTACCTATTACTGTTTTAAGTGGCCTGCAAAGAGCAAACATTCATCCAACAAGGCATTGCATTTGTTCTACATGGGCAAATTAGAGGCTGTGGTATGTGGATGAAATAATCAATCAGGTGATCCCTTGGTGTATTTTAGTTGGGAAAAAAACTGGAGTATGAAAAAGACAGGGAAGAGAACATGAAGTCTAAATGAGGTTGATGTAGCCACAGGAAGTGAACGTTTTTGTCTTATCTCCAATGCAGAGTGAATATCCCTGCCTGCAACATTCATTTTCTGCCTGTTCCTGAAATACAAATCAAAGACAGTTAATGTGACAGCTTGGTGGGAAAACATATTCCGTTCTTATTTAAGGGGAAATGGCTTATGACGGTTACACGAGAACCATATATCACCGCTTGTAAAAAATGGTAATTTTCTTTGAACGGTGATGTGCTGCTGCCTAATAGCCTATCCATAACTATTACGCCCTGATTTGTTCTTAAAGCAGGAAGCTGTGCGATCAAAAATGCGATTGGATCGTCTCCCTGCTAGCAGGAAATTGAACGAATCTGTCTCATAACATTAAGGCTCAATTTGTTTCCACCACTTTTTTGTGTCGCTACATTGGGCAACAAGGTAAGATTCGGGTGTGTGTCAGAGATGGATTGGAACAGACCCAAGGTTTTGGAAGATTTGTTTTCGTTTTAATAGGCAAAGAGTCATTTCATGGAGTTCAACCAAAGAACATCACACAGGCTTCAAGGTAATAAACAGAAGGCAGTCCCAAGGTTCAAAGCCATGTCTAATAGATCTTATTGTGCTTTACTCAAAATTGTACAGACACACCAAGGGCTCATACACATGGGCATTTACCATGCAGTATGTTCTATAGTTATATGGTGTGCCCTATATGTCTGTAAGTTTGGAAACATCAGAAGGGGTCATTTATTGAGCTTGAAACAGAGTACAAAGTGGAAAAAAACAAGCAAAATCCAACATTTCTGGAAGGTGATGGTACCATTTTTTTAACCCAAGTTATGGGCAATGTCTTGAACTCAAGGACGTACTGATTTACCAGTGGGGCACCCCAACAATGCTATTGGCTTAGGAAGGCATTCATGCCACAAGATTCTACAGGTGTAAATGTGCCCATGATCTATGAGTCAGGTACATTAGCAAAACAAGGGTATTCTCTTTGATCTTTGTACCCTACAGGTCTGGCACAAATGAGGTGTAGGACACTTGGCATTGCAGTCAGATTAATTTTAATTGGGTTTCATTCACAGCTTCTCTGTTACTGGAGAAATGATTTACCTTGTCTTGTCTTTTGTATATTGTAGGGGATTCACAAGATTTACCTGAGCAATGATCCACGTCAAGTGAAGAGTGAAGCCTATATGCAAGGAGCCAGAGTTGCCAGTGATACACATGTAGTATATATATATATATATATATATATATATATATATATATATATATATATATATATATATGTATATACATAGCAAGACAATGAGACTTGAGACGCACCATTACTGTCACATGTCATAGAGTATAACTGGAAAATAAACTGCTAGACCTACAATAGTCTAAGTGGACCAAAATGAGGATTATCTTTTTTGCTTTATTTTTATCATAGTATCAAGTCATATTTTTTCTGGTTTTTGTCTTAGTCTGATGTGGCACCATGCCAAACCCAAAAAAATTCAATGTTTTTTTGGTGGTTTTTGATCGAAAACGGACCGTTTTTGATCAAATCGTTCAACCACATCATCCAAATTGAACAGTTCGAAAGATTTTCAAAAATTTTTTTAGATATTCAAGAAAAAAGCTCTCTTAAGACTATGGGAGGTCCCCAATAGACTAAAATGGCAATTGGTTTAATTGGCAGGTTTAAGGTGGCGAATGGTTGAATTAGAATTTTTTTTTAAAGAAAGTACTTTGAAATTCAATTTTTTTCAAGTCAAATCGAATTTTGGGCTATTCAATAGTCGAAGTAGCCCAAAATTACCTCGAAATTTGAATTTTAAATTTTTTTTATTTTATTCGAAAATTTACTTCGACCCTTAGTAAAATGCCCCTTAAACTGAGGAGGGAAGAGACTATGTGGGGACCTGCAAGGCAGGGTGAAAAGTACAAAAACACAGGTGCAATATGCCCTGCACATAACATTGCCAAAACAGAGAACAGAGCTGTTTCACCATAAATACAACACTGCCTGCATTCAGCGGTGTTGTATAGTAGGGCGAGGGGGGTGCACATAGGCATCGCTACTCCCGTCCTTAGACTTACCTCTCAACAGAGCTTTGTACTTACCATTTTCCCTGTTGTGGGAAGTAAGAACGGGGGAGCCTTGTGCCCAATGGTGTAGGTGCCCCTGCCACAAGGTTTTAAATGAGCACTAAGGGTTTTTTGCTCTTGCACTCTTAGGGGCAGATTCACTAAGATGCGCAAATTCGCTAGCGTTGGCTTCACTAGCGTTCACCGCACTTCGCCAGGCGAATTTTCGCCAGCACTACGCAAATTCACTAAAGTGCGAATTTACGCTCAGGTCGGCGAACGGTAGCGTAGTTGCGCTAGGCAGAGTGCTGTTATGCTAGCGAACACTAATTTGCATACAGCGGGAACTTTATCTTATAATAGTATATGTTACAGCCAACACATTCCACTACACAAGCCCAGGAAACCTTTAATAAATAAAATAAAGTTGTCCTATTGCCCTACATGTGCCCCCTGTATAGTTGTGTTGCCATGTGTTAGGAAATGTAGGGGGGAAGAAGGGTAACCACCCCAAAAAATGATCGATCTTTTTCAGACTATCACCCTCCTATGCTAAAATACGCCAGCGTTTTTTTGGGACTTAGAAAAAATGTAAAAAATTTTTTTTCAACCTCCTATCTATTGTATTGAACTTCGCCTGGTCGGACCAGGCAAAGTAACATCTAGCGTAAGTGCTAATGTAGAGGAAAATGCTCATCTTAGTGAATTTGTGAATTTACAATCCTTCGTCAGTGCACAACTTAGTCTGGCGTAAGGGTGTCGAAGTTACTACTTCGCTAGCGAAAATTCGTCAGAGTCCGTGTTAGTGAATTTGCGAAGTTGCGAAATTACGTCACGCTGGCGAATTAGAGCTAGCGTTAGACGCTTCACGCTTTAGTGAATTTGCCCCTAGGAGTGAAAGACAGCTCAGGGTAGCTATAGAGCAGCTGTGACTCCACCAAAGAGAAATAGTGTGGTTAGGACCCCGTGGTATGTAAAGCACTAGATCAGGGACTACAGTGGGTGAGTTGAGGAGCAGATAGGGTGCCAAGACCCAAGACCCCAGGCTGAATACAGTGGGTGAGGTGAGGACCACATCAGGTGCCAAGAAACAAGACCCCAGGCTGAATACAGTGGGTGAGGTGAGGACCACATCAGGTGCCAAGAAACAAGACCCCAGGCTGAATACAGTGGGTGAGGTGAGGACCACATCAGGTGCCAAGAAAGGCTGTGAAATACAAGACCTAGTGCTAGGAGATATTACCTAGTGAGAGGGTAACTATCCTGTGAAGCATGAATCATTGCTGCAGGCTATTTTTATTGCATATTGTCTATCTCAGAATATATGTCATCCCACTGGAGGGGTTATCAAAGTATCATACTACAATGTTCAGTTCAATAAATCAGTTCAAGTTTGTTGCAAAGAACTGTGTCTGACTGAATCTCCTGCTGCACTGAACAACACCAGGTACTGGGAGTTGCGGGGAGTTGCACGGGTACACTGGGGGTCCTGGGCACGAGCTAAGCAGTTAGCTGGGACACAAACATTCCACAAATCCACAGCAAAAAACAATGAATGTGCAAAGTTTAAAACACAAGCTCTTTGTGATCGTTTTTTGCGCTTTACAGTCTGAACCGTGCTTAATAAATGAAACCCAATTCATTCTAAGTTATAATAAAAGAAAAAGTGCACAGAAAAAGGTTGCACGTACTCACAGAATTCAGAACCCACCACTCTGGGGTTTATAACCAGAACATTTTTGTGCATGGAGCTTGTAGACAAGTGCGAGGGAATATCAGGTACAGGGCTTGTTCCCAAATAATTCAAACATCAGGCCTTATTACAAAAAGGCAAGAGATAATGGCATGGCTACACTCTCCAGTCAGGACTGTAGGGCGTTTATAGGTTTCTGAATTGTCCCTGTCTTTAATGGTTTCCCACTGAAGGGTCTGACCTTTTTCTTCTATGAACTCATTGTGCAGGCTGATAAACAAGCAATGAACTAAACACTACTGCATCTCTTTGCTCCGTCTCATGGCATCTCTCCGACATGGCTCTTTAGATTGCTGACATTTCAAAAACATAATAAATCTGAGGGCCGGCCTGCTGTCTGATGCATGCGACACTGCCATCAATCCAGTGTCTGGGTGCAAACACGTTGGTGAGGATGGATAGTACAATCACTCTCTCTCTTTGGGCTTGCCTGGTGTATTTACTGTATATAAAGCATAAGGAGAACCTAATCATGTTCCTATTCTGCTTCTCTTCTACCTACTGTACACTACCCAGTCTAATACAATGGGGCTGCCACTCTGGGTTTGTTATATGGTAGGGGAGGCCGTTTGCCACGGGGCACCCAGAATCATAAGGGCTTCTTTAGTGGGGAAAATATAAATACAGTAATATCCTTTTTAGATATAGCACTGGCATATTCTGCAGGGTCAGATAGTATATATTTCACATCAGTCCCTGCCCCAGTGGAGTTTACTATCTATGGCTCCTATATAATAAATTTAGGACCCCAGTGCTACAAGGCATATACAGATATTGGACCTGTTCTCCAGAAAGCTCGGGACCTGGGGTTTTCGGGATTAACAGATCTTTCCATAATTTGGATCTTCATACCTTAAGTCTACTAGAAAATCATGTAAACATTAAATAAACCCAATAGGCTGGTTTTGCTTCCAATAAGGATTAATTATATCTTAGTTTGGATCAAGTACAAGCTACTGTTTTATTATTACAGAGAAAAAGGAAATCATTTTTAAACATTTGGATTATTTGGGAGATGGCCATGCCGTAATTCAGAGCTTTCTGGATAATGGGTTTCCAGTTGTTAGGTATTTTTAGTACAGGTATGAGATAAGTTATCCAGAAACCTGCTCTCTAGAGAGCTCTGAATTAGGAACAGACCGTCTCCCATAGACTCCATTTCATCCAAATAATCCAACATTTTTCTATAATGATTTCCTTTTTCTCTGTAATAATAAAACAGTAGCTTGTACTTGATCCCAACTAAGATATAATTAATCCTTATTGGAAGCAAAACCAGCCTACTGACTTTATTACATTTTACGTTAACTTCGGTCAAGATTCAAATTACGGAAAGATCCTTTATCGGGAAAACATTAGGTTCCGAGCATTCTGGATAACAGGTCCCATAACTGCATACAAATAAAGGATCTGTAACTTTCAGCTCTCTGTCTATTGATGAACCGTAACTCTCAGGTCCCAAAGGCTTCTGGGGATTTGCACTTTGATAGCAACTGGGGGGCTGGAGGATGGAAGTACCTAATTAATGCAAATGACCCCTCTCTAAAATGCGGCCAAAACCTTTCCACGTTGCCAGGGGTCCCTGCAGATAAAAGTCTAGTCTGCAGCAAACCTGACTAGATAGTCCTGAATTAAGAGTTATCCAAGCGGCATCAGCATTTGAATAGGACACTCAACATCTTGTAAACTTTATGCCAAGGATTTCTCTATTCTTCTGTAAACCGTGATGACCATGTTGTGGGTATACTCAAATCCTATGCACTGTGAATCTGCTGGCAATCAGAATACAATATATTCCTCTGTGCCTGATTCTCTCCTGAGAATACTGGAAACTGCATTACAGTATATTCTTATCTTATACTAAAACCCTTGGCTATGGCAGTAGAACAGCACTTAAACAAGCGCCCAGAGCGTGCCTTCTCCCAGAGTGCTTTGCAGCGTCCAGACGTATCAGGAAGATCGATAAACTCTACACTTAATTGATGGCATTCTGTTCTGGAAGGAAGTGTCCAACAATAAATACACTTGGCCGGGATAGCAACGCTGGAGAATGACAAGCTGGATTTGCCTTCAGGGGCTGAGTGCTGAAGAAGCAAGAGGATATCAATTGGTGTGTCTGCATTCTGTATATCCGTCTCCTTCCATCTCCGTCTCTCTGTAAAGCCCAGCCTATTTCTATATCTGGACAACATTGGTAAGTATTTGCTCCAGATGAGATAAATCAAAGTCACTGATTACATGTACCATGTTGAGTTTGTTTATTGATTTATAATACACAAAAGCTGTCAATATCTTGTAAATTATATCCTTATAAACGGTGAGATCTGATGTCATCAGTTATAAACGGTGAGTTCTGATGTCATTTCTGTCACATGAATCAGTGAAACTTGTGTATTATAATAAATAAAGTACCCCCAGTTGCAAAATATGAGGATATTAGAAGTTACCTCGGAGTTCCATGACCTGTTTAAAAACACTCGGCCTTCGGCCTCGTGTTTTTATATGGTCATGAAACTCCTCGGTAACTTATAATATCCTTATATTTTACAAGAGGGGGTACTTTATTCACTATATAATACACAAAGAGCATGAATATCCTGTAACGTATATCCACGGCGGCTTTAAAGGACAAGGGAAGTCTAAGGCTAGAAATGCTGTATTTTGTATACTAAACATAAACATGAACTTACTGCACCACAAGCCTAATCAAACAAATGATTTATGCTTTCAAAGTTGGCCACAGGGGGCTGTCATCTTGTAACTTTGTTAAACATCTTTGCAAGACCAAGACTGTGCACATGCTCAGTGTGGCCTGGGCTGCTTAGGGATTGTCATAAATGGTTTCCCTTGCAGGTAAACAAAGCTGCTGGAGTTCTGAATGGCTGGGATATAAGCCAGGGACTCCCCCTGCTGTTCATAAGTATGATTGTTTCCCTGCACAACAGTTAGGGACCGTCTGACAATTCCTATCCACAGAAGTAAATGAAGGGAGAATTTAACTGCATACAGTCATGTTTCTTATAAAAATTGTACACATTTTTTAATTACAGTATATTGGAACTAGATTTCTTTTTCATTAAAGAAAGTAAAAATGGGATTTTATTTCTTTTCCTTTACATGCCCTTTAAATATCCTTACATTTTACAATTGGGGTACGTTATTCTATATTTTTTTTTAACTCAGCCTAGTCCATCAACACTTTTGTTTTAGTGATTATAATTCTTTATACAATAATAACGATAATGCAAAGTATTATTATTACATGTATGGGACCCATTATCCAGGACCTAGGGTTATCCGGATAACTTTCCTTAATGTGGATCTTCGTGCTTTAAATCTACTAGAAAATCATGTAAACATTAAATAACCCCCAATAGGCTGGTTTTGCTTCCAATAAAGATTAATTATATATTAATTTGGATTATTATTACAGAGAAAAAAATTATTCATTTTGAAAAATGTGGGTTGTTTTGATAATATGGAGTATATGGGCCTTCCCGTAATTCAGAGCTTTTTGGATAATGATTTCTGGATAATGAATCCCATACCTGTATTGTTATTGATAGTATTGTTATTCATACTAATAGTTTCTGTTTTGTGCCACTAGGTGGAGCATGCAGTAAATAACAGTGGGTAGATGGTAATCCTTGAAAAATGTCATTGCTGCAAAGATACCAGATATCAGTGAAACCAGCCATCCCACCATTCAGTTCAATAGTTTGGAGTAGTTCTATTGGCATCTTAAAGGAAATGTATAACCTCAACTTAATAGTGTAACTTACTAGAGAAAAATTAGGTGACTCTTCTAACTTAAATTTCTGAGCAAAGCAATGTCGCAACAGGTTTATTTTCTCACATTTAATCACTTTCCAATTTGCAGACAGTCAGCCAAAATTACCAGAAGGTGGGGCTCTTGTTACAAATGGTTTACATAAGTAATAAAACAGCTTGAAAACAAAAAAAAAATTCAAGTGCTCAGAAAAATGTAAAAATTTGTTTTGAGGATTTTATTTTCTTTACATTCCTATCTATCTACTTCTATCTGGGTTAGCAAATCATACTGTAAAATTATTATTCATTTTGCTGTTGATAATCATCGGTATGTGCTGTTTCAGCTAACTGTACTGTATTAGCACAGGATTTTAATTATAAAGAAAGATCTGCAAATCTGGTTTCCTTGAGCAATACAAGTGACTTAAAGGAACAATAACATCAAAAAATGTAATTGTTTTAAAGTAATAAAAAAATAATGCAGTGTTGCCCTGCGCTGGTAAAACTGCAGTGTTTGCTTCAGAAGCAATATTATTATTTATATAAATAAGCTGCTGTGTAGCCATGGGGGCAGCCATTCAAAGGAGAAAAAGCTCAAGTTACAAAGCAGACAGCAGATAAGCTCTGTAGAAAATAATGTTATCTGTTATCCATTACTTATCCTGTGCCATATAGCACTTTTTCAATTTCCACCATTGCTACTTAGCAGCTTGTTTATATGAACTATAGTAGTGTTTCTGAAGCAAACAGCTCTGTTTTAACAGCGCAGGGTAACACTACATGATATTTTCTTTACTTTAAAACACTTTCATTTTTTGGTGTTACTGTTCCTTTAAAGGGAACTATCAAATATCTGATAAGGAATCAGTAATTTAAAAACTGCTATTATCTTGAAAACTATAAAAAAAAATTATGTAAATTGCAAAATTGCTCAGAAGAGCACTCTATGCAGTTTTACATTCATTTGTTTTAAAGGTTTACATTTAATTCAAGGTAATGGGGACCTGAAAAAGTCTATAGCAATTTAATGTAGTAAAGAGAGACCCAGCTTACAGCAGGGCCATAACTAGAGATAGGCTTAAGAGGCATGTAACTAGGGTGCAAGTGAGTTGGGTGCTTGCACTGTGGCCTTTACTGCCTACTAGTGATGGGCGAATCTACCCAGTTTCGCTTAGCCGAAAAATTTGCGAATATCTAGCGAAATTCGTGAATTGGCGAAAGAATTCACAAAGTTTTCGGCGCGCATCGTGTCGTTTCTGTTGAGTCGCGCGACTCGGTATTTTTGCGAATCTTCGCTGGGGTTTCACAAATTTATTCGCCAGCGGCAATTCACTGTGAATTTGCCCCTGGCGAATAAATTCGCCCATTACTACTGCCTACCCCTAGTTTCAGTCCTGAGGACAGACAGATCATAGGATCTGGGCCATCCTATAGCTACACTACTGCCTAGGCCGGCCTATCTCAGCTTGCATTTACTTGTAAATATATTTTATGTTCCACCAAAAAGGAAGGGTAGCGTTCATTAGTTAGCATCTCTCTGCTCTAGCTTGCTATACAGCACGATTCCAAGGTAATGACTTCAAATGTTCTCTTCGATACAAATCTTATTCAAAAAAGATCTGGTCTGTGAGATAGAAGTTCCCCGTCCTACTGGGAAAGAACAAAAGTAGGAAATTGCTGGAGAAATTCTGGGTAAAACTATGAGGCAATGAATTATTGAAAAATTGTCTGCATTTTTCACTGTAACTAACACCCTAACAGACACATTTCAGCTTATTCTGACATCTGAAGTGCTATCCCAGTTGTATGAACCGTGATGGACACAAGTCACTGGGCCCCACAGCAAAATCTCTCCAGTAACCCATCAATTGAACCCCAGACTATGCACGTGCATATATAGACTTGTCCAGACCCCATTGGGCCTTGGATTTTACAGCAGCTGCTGGATCTGCTGTCTCAGTTTTTGCATCTCTGGCCTATATCTTGGAGGACAACAGTGAAACAGGGATTATCTTGGAGGACAACAGTGAAACAGGGATTGTGAAAGAATCCATTGAGAAATGATCATCTTTTTGCAACCCTGACTCAGGGATAGAATTGCCCACTAGCAAGGCAAGCATTCTGTCACAAACAAACATCCGGCCGTTTACTAATCTCTACTGCTTTATTTATATGGTGTGTGTAGGTGATGTCCTAAGTGTTGCTCACCAACCCCTTGGATGCTGCTCTCAGTGACCTCAAAGCGTGTGCTTATTTTTTAATTCCAGGCTAGGAAGCAATTTGCAATTGCATAAAAACTAAGTATACTGCCATGCATAGCCTCCTGTAGTTTGCCAGTCCACATAAGGGCTACCAAATAGCCAATCACAGCACTTATTTGACACTCCATAGAACTATTTTCATGCTAGAATTGCTCCCCAACTCTTTTTATATTTGAATGTGGCTCACCGGTAAAAAAAATGTTGGGGATCCCTGGCTTAACGGATCAGTAACATCAAAAAAAAAATTTCAAAAAAATATACCAAAAAAACCACCAAGAAATATTAAACTTTAAAATTGCAATGCTCTATTAAGAAATAACTTACCAAAACTTCGCTCCTTATCGGAAAAGGCGATCAGGCGATCCATCATGCAACACTCAATTTCTCCTCCCTGCCTTCCTTATAGGAGATACAGTAGACAGGGAGAAGAATTTGAGTGCCACACAATAGATTATCGTCTTTTCTGAAGAGGAGCGCAACTTCCATTATTGGTGGCAGCTTTGGCTTAATTGCTGAAAAACTCGCCATGAGTAATATAATTTACTTGCACCAATTCTAATGTTAGCAAATGGGATGGTATTTTTGGGATTTGTAGCGTGTCATTGCCCTTAAGTCACTCTCTACTTCCTGATCCCAACATGCAAAGTCAAACATACCAGCAGCCCAATGAGAAGCCTCTGTATAATGAGCTGCCCTTTATCTAAAATGATAACAGACTGTAGATGGGGCAAGGGAAGGGTTTAAATATGCAGAAGGCTGCTCTTTGGACAGTTGGTTTGTTTGACTTTGCTCTTTGGAATCAGGAAGTAGAGTGTTCATTTAGTTTCATCACTGTTTAGAGCAATACATAACCAAAAGCATATAGAATACCTATGTTAAAAAAAAAATAGTTTGTTAAGCACATGCTGTACTCACTGAACCAATGTTGAAGGGGGTGTACGGTCCCTTTAATATTCTACATGCACAAAACAATGATAAGACTTGCTCTTGTGGATCACCAGGCCATGGTTAATTATGTCCATCTTCCCATGTTTATACATATCATGCAACCAGAGAGTCAACAGGTTAGATTTATGTCCATAGATCTCTAGAAGTCTGATTTTTCAGCTTGAGCCCGCCTCCTTTTCAGTACAAAACCATAGGACCTCCCATATCTTATAGCAAGATTAGAGATCTGTTCAGCCATAGCTAGGGTTGCCACCTGGCCGGTATTATTGACGGTTGATCCCAATGTTATTAATAGGAAAAAAAGATAAATGTATAGGAAGGCCGGTATTTTTTTCAAGAAAAGGTGGCAACCCTAGCCATAGCTCCAACAATATATAGAACAGTGGTCCACAACCTTTCTTACCTGTGAACCACATTAAAATATAAACAGAGTTGGGGAGCAAGACGAGCATGAAACCTTTTCCTGAGGATGGCAAATAGGACTGTAATTGGGTATTTTGTAGCCCCTGTGTGGACTGGAAGCCTACAGGAGGCTCTGTTTGGCACCAATAGTTGCTTTCAAGCCTGGAATTCAAAAATAATCACCTGCTTTGAGGCCACTGGGAGCAACATCCAAGGGGTTTGTGAGCAACATACTGCTCCTGAGCCAGTGGTTGGGGATCACTGATATAGAACATCAAATAAGCCCTCATCCCAAGTCTCCCGAGGACTCACCATAAGAGCAAACAGGCATTCTGCCCAAATATTTTAATAATTGTCATTTAGGCCAAGCCTCTCACCTACTGCTGCATGGTCCCTGGGGAGGGAAACCCCACTTTGGGAGCCACTGCCATAGAAGATCTATGTTCATATTTATGGTGACTTTTTTTTTAATTATTATTATTTTTTTGTCCACAGGCATATTCTTGGTCATTTACATAGGAGACATATCCCTCAGGGCCCCTCTTGCGGGTGGTAGACATGATCTCAAATTCGAAGGATTTTACCACAATTCGATTGGTCGAACGATCGAATAAGAAATATTCCATCGATCGATAAATCATTTGAATCGATTCGATTGATTCAAATGATTTTATCGATCGAATATTTTTTATTCAATCAAAAATAATGAAACCCATTTTGGTAGCTTTAATCTGGCGAACTAGGCAGTCGAATAAAAATTTAAAGGGGAAGTACTTCAACAGTCGAATATTCCAATGAAATTTTATCTGGATCATTCGATTCGATTGAATTTTAAAAATTCACTGGTCGAAGTGGTCTTCAAAAACATTTGAAAATTCTAATCTTTTTGAAAATTCGATCGAACTTCGAATCCTTCATGTGAATTTAGTAAATCTGCCCCACAGTCTGTTTGGAAGGAAGAATTCATTATACAATGATAAATAAATAAATAAATAAAAGCATACAATATCTCCACTAATCGCTGATAAATCAATGTATTAGGTTATCAGTTATAGATTTGTACGAATACATTAGATGGGTTCGAATTTAAAGCCATGGCTTTGGATTAAAGCAGACCAGCCTTATAGAGGAGGCTGATGATTAATTAAGGCACTCAGTTATAAGCTCATTTATGGGGGAAAAAATATGAGCGAACGGAGTTTCTTATTTAATTGGGACCCTGGGACTGGATTCTGGCAGAAAGTTATTTAGTCGGCAGCAGTTCAGAGCAATGTGATGATAGAATCACAATATGGACATCATTAAATACACAAACACTTTGCTCTCTGCTACTTGTTTTTTTCCCTTACTTCTCACTCACTGGCCTAATATGCATCAACATCGGGCTGGATATACAGCTACAGTACAACAAGCATTTATTTCAAGTATTTTGGGAAGACGCTTAGAACAATGTTTTTAATCTTTGGATCCCTTTAAAGGGGTTGTTTGCCTTTTTGGTTCCGTTGTTTTAGATTGTTCATCGACTTTTTGGAATTAGTGACTGCACTGGCCCGGGGTTATACAAGTGAGCACTATGGAGCTATCCACTTCCGTCTTCTTCATTCTTCTAATTTCCCAAGGAAATTGCATGCGCATTAGAACGAAATAGGCGAGTTTAAAGTTAAATTTCGGCTTTTTGCTCATGCATGCGCGAAGGAGGAAGATGAAAGTACAAACAGCCACAGCCACAGTCCCTTCCCAGAGACTATTATCCCACTGCTTCTATAGGCACCATCTCTCCCTACTATAC
>CM044438.1:114226234-114237500 GCA_024363595.1 Xenopus borealis
AGGCACCATCTCTCCGTACTATACCTGCTATCCCACAGTCACACTCCCTTCCCAGAGACTTTATCCCACTGCTACCATAGAAAAGTTGCCCTGCATGAACATCCCCTCTTAAAATCAGCTGTGATTCTTGTCTAAATGTCTGTTGTAAAGCAGGAAGGGCCCAAACAGGTTTTACTCTAATTAGACAGTCCTGTCATTGCAGAAAGAAAGACCTATAAATTACATCTCTGTACAATATACAATATAGAAGCCAAGCAAAGAATCATGAACAGATCAATAATAACTCAATCCATTTTAAAGGATCTGCCAAAGAGTTATACACAAGAGCTGCACAGAAGCTACACTGTGTATTGTACTGTAAAAGAAATACTCTTTCCTTTGTCCCCCCTCCTGTGAACAGATGAGCACCGACACATCCTCACACAAAGAGTTGCTATGGATTATCTATTACTGGCATCAGATTGTATGCTCTTATGGGGAGTCTTCCGCTGAATATGCTTCCTGTTCTCTCAATGCACAGCATGTGTGAGTGGGAATCATATCACTTTAATTGGTTTGACTCACTTAAGTACATGCAACAGATCAATTTGAACAGTGTCAGCGCAGGTGTATCTAGAGAATATGCAGCTATTTACAGGGGAGAGATAAGATTCTTATCTTGCTCCTGAAAAGCAAATCCATTCAGCGATGCTGAGTTTTTGGATGGGATTCAGCAGCCAGTAAATGTCTACAACAATGTAAAATCACAACATTCTGTAAAGGAGGAGGTAGAGCCACTGCAAGGTGTTAGTTAATCTTCAACTTGTAGGGCAGACTTTGCAGCCTGAAAATCTGATACAATTCAGAATCATGGATATATGGAACTCCATGCAAATACAGATCTCATATAGAGATGGTATATATAGTAACAGTGGATAATAGTCTCTGGGAAGGGAGTGTGACTGTGGGATAGCAGGTATAGAAGGGTTAGATGGTGTCTATAGTAACAGTAGGATAATAGACTCTGGGAAGGGACTGTGGTTGTGCAATAGGAGGTATAGTAGGGAGAGATGGTGCCTATAGTAACAGTGGATAATAGTCTCTGGGAAGGGAGTGTGACTGTGGGATAGCAGGTATAGTAGGGAGAGATGGTGCCTATAGTAACAGTGGATAATAGTCTCTGGGAAGGGACTGTGACTGTGGGATAGCAGGTATAGTAGGGAGAGATGGAGTCTATAGTAGCAGTGGGTTAATAGTCTCTGGGAAGGGAGTGTGACTGTGGAATAGCAGGTATAGTAGGGAGAGATGGTGTCTATAGTAACAGTAGGATAATAGTCTCTGGGAAGGGAGTGTGACTGTGGAATAGGAGGTATAGAAGGGTTTGATTGTGCCTATAGTAACAGTGGGGATAATCATCTCTGGGAAGGGACTGTGGCTGTGGGACAGAAAGAGGGGGGCGCCAGGCATATACCTGCTCTGTAGCCAACCCCATGTCCGGTCCCCTCAATCCCCATCTTCTTGTTGAACCTACGCGGATATGCACACCGATTGTCGCTTCTGCGCTTGCGCGCTCGCGTTATTTTATGCAAAGTGCCACTGGCGTCACTTGGCGCATGCGCGTGCTCAGCCGACACTGCAGCTGCCCAGGATGCCTAAAGTGCCTGGCACGTGTGGCCCTGCTCTGGATAGAAGTTATAGTAGGGAGAGATGGTGCCTATAGTTGCACTGGGATAATAGTCTCTGGGAAGGGACTGGGGGGCTGTTAGAGTAGAGAGCTTTTGCTGAGCAACACTAGGATCATGCTATTGAATGACCCATGAATTTGAATCCGCCATTAATCAGATGATATCATGACAAACAGTGAAGGGTATCCTTGCTAGGACTCTGAGAACTTTATCCTGCTCCCTGACGTCACACTAATGTTTTACTTTGAGCCTGAATGCCTGTTAGCACTTTCCTCCTTGCATCGCAGAGTCAGAGCATTTTCATGCTATATATACAATATGTGTGAGTATTCTCATTTCTCACTTATAAAGCACTAACACTTTTTGCCACACTATTTAAAAGAGAATTAATAAAAGCAAACATTGTGACATTTGGATATAAACCCACAGAAATGGCTAGAGGGGCTTGGCAAGAAAAGACATCATTAAAACTTCTGGGATAATTGAACACAGAAAAAATAACTTCATGGAGCAGCTCAGTTCTCCTCCCTGGTCTACTAAATAGAATTCAAGGAAGTATAGGCAGAGATGCATAGCTACTAATACTACATGGGCTCAGCGTTGTCACTATATCCCCTTGGCCCAGGGTTTCTGATGACTACAACTACAACTAGACGACCCACCCATTGGTAGAAAAGTTAAACGTAGTCAGGTTACTGAGATGAAGGTCTAAAGAAGGACTCTAAACACGGACTCAATGTTGCATCAATACACCAACAGTAACACAGAATGTTCTTCCGAAACCAAGATTAAACTGGTTATATTAGTTCCCTTTAGCACACAGTAGTGATCTGCATATTGACCTAAAAACCCATGGGCTGAGCACCGATTGAGCAGGTTCAAGTTGAAATTTGGCAATCCAAACTGGGAATATACACTCCTCAACTTCTCCAAAAATTCCATGTCTTGGAATCATCGGCAGGGGTGTAAAAGAAACCCACTTCCCCTGCTGCCAGATACTTTCACTTGAAATCCAACAGGCAGAGGCTGGGGGGGGGGGATAGGGGTACCGAAGTAGCAGAAGTGACATCATGTTAAGTTGTGAGGTCAAGCCTGCTTACATCACTGCACATCCACTTAGTTGTGCACCAAAGTAGTGTATAGAGAGAGAAAATGCGGGTATGGGTCAGATGTGGGTTCTACAATGGCAACATTTTGTGGGTTGGGGTCAGGTGCAGGTTGAGTTTATCCTGACCCACACATCACTAGTAAACAGTGATATCACAATTAAGTGCATTCTACACCTCAAACCTCAAGTTGAGTCAATGGGCTACACCAAGCAGAAGGCATTGCCATGCCACTGAGTCTGAATAATAAGTATTACATCACTTTCTTTAATTAGTGGCACTGCTCTCCTCTTTCTAATTAGATGCATTACGAGCAATATTGCTTTCCATTGCTTTCACTAGAACAACACCACTGTCTAAAAGCAACGCGTGCTTCCTGTAAATGAAATAATAATGAATAATAATTAAATAATACATCTCATGCACTCCTTGCTATTTTTGGTGTGATTTCCTGTTTGTCCCACCCCCCAAATCCCTTTTTAAAAAAATGTAATCAGCACTAAGCCTGCTTTATCTGTGTTTACTCTGCGCTCAAATGTCACTAACATCATCCTTAGTCCTCTCCACAAACACAATTACATTATTTAATGGAGAAGATATGAAGCAGGACCGTCCTTCTCCACACAGGGGACTACACACTGTCGTAAAGGCCAGTTTAGCACAGAAACCAAAGATAAAATCTCACAAGCATTATTTTTTAATGCCATGTCTCCTGGGATATTAAATTTAAATTTTCATGCAACACTTAAAGCGTCACGTCTTCTAGTTAGTCCATTTTTTTCTTTGCTACATTTCAAATGCCAAAGGTACATCTAGAGCAGGGGTGCCCAACCTTTTTATTTAACCTGTGAGCCACATTCAAATGTAAAAAAAAGAGTTGGGGAGCAACACAAGAATGAAAAACTCCCTTGGGGTGTCAAATAATGTCTGTGATTGGCCATTTGGTAGCCCCTATGTGTAGGGGAGGCTCTACATGGCACTATACTACATTTTTATGCAATTAAAACTTGGTTCAAGCCTGGAATTTAAAAATAAACACCTACTTTGAGGACATTGAGAGTTACATCAAAGCGGTTGGAGAGCAACACGTTGCTCACAAGCTACTGGTTGGGAATCACTGATCTAGAGGATTTAGAGACCCACAGCTAATCTCATTATAACCCCACCCTTGCCAGATCATACTGAAATTATGTCTGGACCAGGAGTGCCACTGAAACCCATTCTGGTAGAGAAAGATGACAGCAGGAAGGCAAGATTGGGACAGTTAGCTAACCTACAGCCTCATGGTTTCTGTTGAAGTAACTGCCATCATCCAATGTTAGCCAAATATAATGTTTAATGGCTGAAGTAGTTTTAGGCAGGAAGAGTGGGCGGTAGAAGGCATTGTAGCGAAATAGACAGTAGAAGGCAAGTTGTCGACACCTGTCCAACCTGCAGATTCTTGTCAAAGTAAAACCTTCATCTTCAAGTCTCAACCAAAGGCCAAGATAATGTTCTTAGGCAGAAACTGTTGTAGGAAGGAACTTAGTAACATGATGGCAGTAGGCAAGAAAGTTAGTCCAACCTGCAGCCTCCCAGAGTTATTGTTGAAGTAAAACTGTCATCCGCTGTCAGCCAAAGGGTCATATGTAGGGATGGCGCGAACGTCGGAAAAAAAGTTCGCGAACAGGTTCGCGAACTTCGGGAAAATTGCGAACGGTTCGCGAACGGTTCGCGAACCCCATAGACTTCAATGGGAAGGCGAACTTTAAAAGCTAAAAAAGACATTTCTGGCCAGAAAAATGATTTTAAAGTTGTTTAAAGGGTGCAACGACCTGGACAGTGGCATGCCAGAGGGGGATCAAGGGCAAAAATGTATCTGAAAAATCCATTGTTGACACAGCGCTGCGTTTTGTGCTGTAAAGGGCAGAAATCACACTACTACTTGGCCAGTTCATGTATAAATACCCCAGAGTTCACACAAAGATGGCAAAGTGGCCAGTTCAGGTATAAATACCCCAGAGTTCACACAAAGATGGCAAAGTGGGCAGTTCATGTATAAATGCCCCCAGAATTCACACAAAGATGTTAAAGTGGCCAGTTCAGGTATAAATACCCCTAGAACTGGAAAGTGGACCAGTAGCCAGCACATCATCCAGGCACAGCTAAAATAGAAAAGCAGAGCCACTGACCATGTGGGTGGGAGGGTGTTGAGCAGACTGCAGGCTGCAGTGTTTGTATAGCAGCTCCTTCCTTTTTCTTTTTCCCTGTGCTGAAATCAGGGAACTGTAGGGCAGTATCAGTGCTGGGCTGGCCAATCTGATCAACAGCTGGATCTGGCTGCAGGGAATGTGAAGGGAGGAGCGAGCACCAAGGGAGCTTCCATTGGAAGGGGAGTCAGTGGTCCAGGGGGTGTGGGGGTGGTCCAGGAGGGAGAGCTTCCTTATTGGCTGCCATGTATCTGCTGGTCTGGGGTGAGAGGGCAAAAAAAAAGCGCAAAATTTGGCGAACCCAAAATGGCGAACCTTGCGCGAAGTTCGCGAACTTTTGGCGAGCGCGAACACCCGATGTTCGCGCGAACTAGTTCGCCGGCGAACAGTTCGCGCCATCCCTAGTCATATGATGTTCAATGGCAGAAACTGTTGTAGGAATGAAGAGTGGGCATTAGCAGGTATTGTAGGGAAACATAATGGCAGTAGGTCAAGATAATGATATCTGTCCAAATGGCAGCCTCTTTATAAAGTAAAACTGTCATCATTAACTGTCAGCCACAGGGTAAGGTAATGTTCAATGGCAACTGTTGTAGGAAGGAAGAGTGAGCATAAGCAGGTATTGTAGGGAAACATGATGGCAGTGGGCAAGATAGTGAGTTCAACCTGCAGCCTCCCAGTTACTGTTGAAGTAAAACTGTCATCAGCTGTCAGCCAAAGGGTAATAGAAGGTGACAGTTGTCCAATCTACAGCCTCTCAGTTCTTGTTGAAGGACAATTATAAACATCAACATAATTGAATACAGCAAATGCCCCTTATAAGTTCATTTACTAATGCAATTTGCAAATACAAATTGGCATTTTTTTTTTTTACTTTCAATGTAGTGTTTTTGCCCAGATTGGTGTTGTCACTGGCGGCATAAACTAAATTATGCAAATTTGTAATTGTTTTGCAAACTGTGTTAAATGACTTTCCCCTACATTTGAGTTGGAAATGAACCATTTCCAGTAGTAACTGGCATTACATCCAATTCACTTGCAGCTATTGACACAACCCATTATGGGAACCCTTTAATAAATTCAGCAAGTTGCATAGGAGTATGCATGGATACAAGGAGCTTGCTGAATAACATCAGTGTGCACCTAATATTGCATCCACTATAACTTTTTGTGCTCATGAATGAGCATTTCTACCTACAGGTTAGACTTATACAATAGTTCTGATGCCTTGGGTTGTCTATGTTCCTTGGCCACCAAGCAGATCCGGGGACTCTCTTTTAGTACTTCAGTAATCTCCCAGGTACCCCTTTAAAGGAGAATTCAACCCCCTAGGCACAAGAATCCCTCCCCCTCCCCTGAGTAGGCCCCCCTCCCTTCTCCCCCCTGGCCTACTCCCCCCCTCCCCGGGCAAATGCCCCTAACTTGTTACTTACCCCTCTTTCCAGGTCCTGTCCAGCAGAGTTCTTGGCAGCCATCTTCTTATGAGAGGTCTTCTTCCTGGATTCATCAGCTTCTTCCGACGCAAGGGCAGTAGGAGGCATTTGCTAGTTCAGGTCTACTACAACTTCTTTTTTCAGAAACTTTGTGACTTTCAGCACACGCGCAGTAGATCTGCACTGGCAAAAGTGGCTGAGTACAGGAAGAAGACCGCTCAGGAAAAGATGGCTGCCATGAACTCTGCTGGAGAGGACCTAGAAGGAGGGGTAAGTAACAAGTTAGGGGCATTTGCATGGGGTGGGGGGTGGGCCAGGGGAGAGTAGGGAGGGAGGACTACTCAGGGGAGGGATTTTTGCACCTAGGAGTTTGAATTCTCCTTTAAGGTGTTTGGGGTTTGTGTATCTCTTTCTATTGCTCAGGTTACTGTTTGTCCCAAGTCTATATGCTGAATGCCTAAAGCTCTGCAGTCATTCCGTGCTTTGTCCTCCACTAGTAAAAATGTTAATGCTGCAAAATCTCCAACAACATCAATTAGGCCAGAGTGTAGTGAGATTATATCAGAGCTGGAGTGAGAGACAGAGACTGTAAGGCAAGAAAGGGCAATGACTTCACTTATTGAAAAAAGCATAAGTTTATTTTGTCCACCATTATCCTCCAATGTTTGTGCTTATAGGCCGCAAGACGTGCCAAGTGCCATTTTCTAGGTCAAATCCGGACATCTGACAACTTAATTTGTTACCTTGGCTCACCCGATAGTTTGTGAAATTGCCTGGATGACTCTAACAAGACCAGTCAAGCTGTTCCTTTCTGCGGCTGAGCAAAACAACAGGCTTTGGAGTCGCTGGTGCTGCTGAGCAGAGATTAACCGCTCAGTTCTGTTCCGCATTTGATGTTGCAGCCTCCCGCAGCCGTCGTGCTGCCTTTCATTAAAAATGAACTACAAAAAAAAGGAGGCCGGATGAAATAAAAATGTTTTTTTTCACTGGAAAGTCAAGGTAATTATTCCTTATGATGTCAGCACATCACAAACTGATACAGAGAATATTCGATTGGCCAATTTTCTACAAATAATTAGGCCAGATATTCCTGCGCTGGGCTTTAGATCTGGGACATGGATGTTTTTAAATCATATACAAAAAGTGTGCAGCCTCATACTGAAAAAACATTTATTTGTGCAAACACAAAAAAGAAAATATATTTACAAACACATCTTTTTAACAAAATCCACAGTGCAGTGTTACCCCTCTGTCTGCCTACCTGTGTTAGCCACTCCCTCCTGACGCGTTTCGCGCTATTGGGCGCTTCATCAGAGGAGGTGTGGCTATCAATACCTTTGTCCCTTAAATACCCTTTAGTATAATTTAGGCTGGTACCTGGGTTTAAAAAACATGGATGTTTTTATTTCCTTTATTGCTAATATCAATGCAGAAGGGTATTATTGTCCACTTAAGTGTATTCTAAAGAGATAATCATAAAAAAACACGATTCTTTTTTTTTTTTTTTTTAAAAAGAGGGATAGAAAGCTATTTACTGTACTACCTAGAAAAGGTTTATCAAACGTACCTAAAATACTTTATATGTACTGTTATATCAGACTCCATGGCAATGTAGTGAAACTTCATAAGCCTCATTTATGATCTCAGCTGCTCAAATGGATTCAATGGACCCATTCATTCAAGTAACCTGCATCCAAACATGGTCCTTGTACTGTACTTCCATAAAATTGTAGTAATCACCAATGCATCCGGCCTGCCTCTTTAGATCAGGGATCCCCAACCTTTTAAACCCGTGAGCAACATTCAGAAGTAAAAGCAGTTGGGGAGCAACACAATCATGAAAAATGTTCTTGGGTTGCCAAATAAGTGCTGCCCATGTGTGAAATGTCAACCTACATTGAAGCTCTGTTTAGCAGTATAACTGTTTTTTTTATACAACAAAAACATGCCTCCAAGCCTGGAATTCAATAATAAGCACCTACTTTGAGGCCTCTGGGAGCAACATCCAAGGGGTTGGAGAGCAACATGTTGCTAATGAGCACGGCCGGAAATAGGGGTAGGCAGATTAGGGGGGTGCCAAGCACGTACCTTCACTGACGCCTACTACATGTCCGGTAGCCTCTCTCCACCGCACAATGGAGCACCCGCTCGCCTTTTCTGAAGAGGAGTACGAGCGGAGTTTTGGTAAGTTATTTCTTAATAAAGACTTTGAGATTTTAAAGCTTGATTTGTCTTGGTGTTTTTTTTTTCAATGCATTCTAATAAATTAAAAAAAAAACATTTAAAGGACAATTTTACCTTCATTAGCAAAACTTTCATAACCTGCCAAATTTTGTAAAATGAACATGGTAATTAGAGGGTGCGCTCTGCGTGGCAACACTTTTTGTCCCTCTTTCTATTTCCAAAATGTTAGGAGTTATGAGATGGTAAAATGTCAGGACAGTCATGTGGAGACAGCTAAGAAAGTTTATGGGGCACCTCTAGGTCGTAAATGCTCCCTTGTGGTCCGGATCCCATACAGTGAAATGGATCAGGGAGAAACTATGCCAGAATTCCCCTTATAACTGCAGTCTCTTCAATGACTAATCATCACCTAGGGGAAAGTTACTCGCTGTTATCAATCCTTGTTGGTGCACAGGCTGCTCATTCTATACAACCTCTCTCACTTTCCTAGAAAGTGCAATTAAATAACCTGTCTCTGACTAAAGCCTTGTTCGTGGGGTCCCTGATTCAGTGGCGTAACTAGATTTTACTGGGCCCCACAGCAAATTCATTATAGGTTCCCCTTCCCCAACATATCCAGAGAATGCCCTGTTTTGCATATAAATGCTGAAATTGCTCATTATTTGGGCCTCATGGGGCCCCCCTATGCCTCAATTAACTGAAGGTCAAAGAGAAAGGATCACCATTAAACAAAAACTATATTAAAGTGTGCCAGAAAGTGGTCATAGGCCTATGGGCCAAAAAAAAAAATATGTTAATTAGATAACAAGATACTTGGACATCTGCCCAGCAACTAGAGAGATAATGAAGTGTAGGGATTTATAGCCATGGGGACTTACAAAACCTGTGGGTCCCTGCAAGATCTTGTGCTCACTTTGACACTGGGCCCACACCCTTGACATAGAGTCAATTCCTTGATTCCCACAGCGTTTGCATCAATAGATCCTAGAAACTTGCACCCAGCAAAACGAGCATTGGTGCTTTTTTGACCCAGGTGGCAAATGTGACGCATTCAACATTGTGTAGACGCTGGCTACAACTTGCACCTTCTTCTTAGCAACTGGCAAAATATCTTGCAAACCTTTTGACACATTGTGCACTAATGTGCAGTTTTTTGGGGTAAAACACTGCATTGTGGGGAAAACAAACATGCCAATTTGCATTTTACAAACCTGCTAAGTACAGGATCCTGGATACCCTGGTATATGGATACCCTAAAGGAAAAACACACGGGGAAAGGTGCCATGTTTTCTGAACTTTAATATACTTTTTGTAGTATACTTTTTCATATACTGGTTGTGCCCGAACTTGCAGCTTTGTATGCATTCAGTAGTGCACTATACATAGGGTGCAAGGCCCTTTCCTACAGCTGGTAACACATGGGCTTTTATATAGGGGCAAATGTGCTTTAAGGCTGTTGAACTTGTGCCTGGGGCAGTGATAAATGTTGCACTTCCAGACCTGCAAGGGAGCAGCCTCAGTAACAAATACTTTGGACGCAATGCAGCATCCCACTTGTTATGGACAAACTTAGTTCAGGGATCCTCTTTGAGGCCTCTGTGTACTTGAAATGCAAAGGCCTATTTTGACTCCCAGTACAGGCCTACCCTAGAGTATCCAGCCGTGTACCCACTAAGTGTTGTGTTTACAGGCCACAAAAAGAATTTGCAGCAAAATGTACATACACATAACATTTAATGGATTCAGACTCCTTTTTAAAAATAGTAGTTGCCAAACTCAGCACCCAGAGTATGATCTGCAGCGCAGTCAAGAAAAGCAGCTCCACATGTTCCCTCTCGCTTCTGTTGGGAATCAAACCCTTGAAGATGTTTGTACTGTTGGCATTCCTTCCAATGTATTGTGATGTGGAGATGTTAGGAGTACACTTGTGAATTTGCAAACATTTGCTTTGTAAATAAATGGATCTAAAAACACTTTGAATAACTGTGAACATCTGTTTTCTCACTCTTCTCTGCTGTACTGGCACCGCTATGCCATGAACCCTGCCTCTTCTTTATCTGTTCCTTACGCTGAGAAACCCACAAATAGCCCGGCAACTGGCCACTTCCTGGCTCTGAATATCTGCAAATTGATCCCTCAGCGCAATATTGTGTTAACCAGCGATAGCATGATTACAGGGAGGCTAACATTCCCCAAGGAAGAGTGGAGCTTCTGTTAATCTGCGTTCTGTTTTTTTCCCAACCATGCAGCAACGGTTAACTCCTTCTCATGACATGCATTTTATTTGAGTAAAAGGAAGTTTCATATAAGATTTGCCTGATGGAGTGCGCCAACGACTTCTGAAAAGGGAGTTATAGGGGTGGGGGACAAATCTAAGCAACTGCAAGTCAAGTCAAGGTGTTAATTATTCCCATTTGTACCAGGCTTTTACAATTCATCTTCATTATTTATTTTTTAAAGTTTTAGAATCATTTGCCTTCTTCTGGCTATTTCTTTCAAATGGAGGTCACTGACAGTGTTGGACTGGGGCAAGCTACAATTTTAGGAGGCTACTTGCCATATTTTCACACAATGCAGCATTTTCCCCAAGTATTCCCATGTAAAAGCAGCATCTGCCTACTAAAATTGTCTAAATATAGACGTGAGAGAGTCAAAAACTCCAATAGAATTTTTTACTGTAGAGTATCCGC
>CM044438.1:114250136-114292778 GCA_024363595.1 Xenopus borealis
TTGTAAGTGCCTTGGTTTTGCTTTACTTACGAGGTCCTAAAGGTAGAAATAAACTACAAGGGTATGAACTTGAGGACTTTTGTCTTTTTTCAACCCAAACTATGAAAATATATCTGGAAACATTTAAGAAACTCACCATATAAACTGCATAAAAAGAAGTTCTATTGTTAAAGGCAAGAGCTGCAGTCAGTGTGAAGCTAATAGCTGTTATCCTTTGATATAGCAGCTCATTGTTTTATAGACTAGTAGCTCTCTGTGGTGCTGAAATTTCCATGGCTTTTCTCATTATCTCAGCTTGCAATGCAGTTACATATTCTTGTACGGGAACTTTTAGACACATGAAACTACTCTAAGAAAACAAGTGTTTACCAGTGAATCTTTCTTTTTAACACTGAACCCAGGGATATCATTCTAAAGCAGTTCAAGTAACCAGATGCTGCTTGTCCCAGTATTTACAGTCAACTGTAATCCTTGGTGTATGAAGAATGAAGAGCCCAGTAAGTCCCTGCACATGATGCAAGGCCAACTTATTGAGATCTTTTGGTGAAACACCGTAGAAGCAGGTAAGGTTTAACTAAGTATTGAATTATATAGTTTTGCAGTTAATTTCCTGGCTGAACATGCAAGGATAGGTCCATACTCTTACCTTATGGAAAAACACAACCCCTGTGATAATGTGAAAGGATATTAAAGTTCATTGGGACGTTCTACAGGTTTACTGCTTCTATTATATGTCAAGCAAGAACAATGCCTTTTCTTTTATAACACAGATACATTTATGACTTTAATACTTTTCTAATACACAAAAGTCATTAGTAACTGAGTGACATCATCAGTTATAAATGATGATTCATAATGCCCCTTGCAGGGCTAGCCTTAGGCCAGTCCTACTTATTGGGCCTGATGGAGCCCAACACAGTTGGGAGCCATATTTGGTTGAACTGGCTGCATCTAATAATCTGACTGTCACTCACTGCCACAGGCCTATGCTAACTCACCTTATGAGTTTCCATCTCCCACTTGCACCTCTCCCCATGTAGGGGAACAGTTGGGTCAGGCAACCCAACTAGGCTGTTCTTGGTTAGCTTAGCTGCCTGTGAATGCTTGGCCTACGGTGATGGACTAGATAACCACCAAACAATGAGCTGCTTTCTTTGGAAGGCACATTCGCTAAACGAACCCATGCCCAAAATGGTTTAAAATGTGTACTGAAATTAAATTGATAAGGCCAACCTTATGATTTCATGAAACTTGGGTATTGAAATACATTTTAGCAACCTATATCAATATAGATGAAGTTCAATCACCTATTAATGGTCACAGAACTCTGTGGTGTCTGATATTATATGGGGTATCTGATTTATATACTTTACAGGGGGTATTTTTTATTACCAGGTGGTATATAATGTGACATTTATCCATTCAGTTTTTGTCCTGCAAGTGCACATTTCATAATGTACCAGGTTGTCTTTACTGACAAGTAAGTAGGTCAGGTCATCTCTTGCTCTTGCCATAGTATGTTGAGTTTCCA
The DNA here is from genome assembly GCA_024363595.1 of Xenopus borealis. Classification (NCBI taxonomy): domain Eukaryota; kingdom Metazoa; phylum Chordata; class Amphibia; order Anura; family Pipidae; genus Xenopus; species Xenopus borealis. The sequence goes on from CM044438.1 coordinate 114,251,668, forward strand.
ATCTATCATTTCCAAGAAATGAATCATTTCAGGAAAGTAAAATATATGATTCCCCTGACCTAGAGAAGTATCTTTTCTTCACATGTAGGCAATGGCATCATTTGCTGGGATCCTATCAAATACATTTTTAGCTCTGGCTTTTGGGGAATGGCTACATACTATATGGTTTCTACTTCTATGTAGACAGGAATGGTTGATTAAATGAGATATCATGTCTTGCTAACTTATTTTTGCCCCATAATAATAAATCACTCCCACATATGAAAAGGTACTTGACAGCTGAATGTTGGAGGAGATCATGGAGGAGATCATGCTAAATAAAGACAAAAGAAGGTATGGCTTCACCCTGCGGAATGCAATACTCCCCAAAGATATGAATGTTCCTTGGAAAAGGTAATTAAAAAAAAGACAAATATGGCTTTTATTCCCCCACCCTGCACACTCAAGGGTACTATATACAGTATATTATGTTTAATAATAGTTTTTTGACAATGACTGGGAAAGTCACCTTCACCCATTGCACAAACTATGTAAATACATCTTTTTTTCAGTAATGCGTATAAGACTGGTGTTACACTTCCTAGGAACTGGTAATACATTTTTTCACAGGAACACCAACAGCAGCACCCAATGTAATTTTCAAGCAGGCATGCACCTGTGTTTATTCACAGCAGGTTTCCACAAACAAAGCACTTTTCGATTTTATACAGCACATGCAACAAACAAATTAAACTGTATTCTTCACCAGAAACTGGGCCAATGGCAGCCTGCATGCCTCAGCTTTTTAAATGTACTTCAGTCCCTAATAGTGCAACTTAATCCAGGAAAATTATGACTTGTGTCTTTTCAAGCCCAAGTATTCAAGCCTACTATTTACATATCTGTTGTCTCTCATAAAGCACTTTTTGGAGCAACCTACCAACCAGTGGCTCACAAGCAAGACGTTGATTGAATGTTGCTCGACATTACTTCCAAGCAGGTGCTTATTTTTTAACTATTGTCTTGAAGAGAAGCTTTAGTTGTATAAAGACCAGGTATACTGCCAAACAGAGCTGTAGACTAACATAGTTCATATTGGGACTACCAATAACCAATCACAGGCCAGAATTGGCACCCACAGGAACTTTATCCATGCTTATGTTGCTCCCTTTTTGTAAAGAGTTTAGGGGCTCTTGGTTTTTTTTCCAGTCACTATACAGCAATATATATTTAAAAAGTGTCTTTAAAAGGGCTGAGTTTACAGGGATTTTAACACATTTGTTATCAAAACAACTTACTTTCTGCAACTTGTTGCATATATTCTGCATCTACAGTTGACTTTACTCATAGGATATGCATTAGGATCAACTACCCTTTATCAGGAAGGCTCATTTGTATTTAGCACCATGCAGCATGAAGAGTTATGTGTCTGACTTAGCAATGAAAATAAAACAGATGAGAAAGCCGTAACATGGCCATACACAGACAGATTCAACCTATTCAGATTCTCTGACCATGTATGGGACCCTCCATTTATCCTAGTCAGATGTTGTCAGGGTTAAAAATCCATTCGAGGTACGGACTGCATTGGCACATTGATTCCCAAGGGTGGACACACTGGGAAAAGATCCAAGCAGATCTTCCTCCTTGCACCAAACATGGACAGCTTAAATCAAGCCAGAGTCTAAAACATAAATAATTACATAAAATCTGAACATCCATTGTACTGTACAAGAAGATAACGAAAAAACTGTATTGTATTGTATAATGAATTTCAGTATTTAAAAAGGGATGTTCATTTGAAAGTAGTTTGTCCTTAAATGGACTGATTTACAAATGTCTATTACATAACTGATATTTACAGTTCACTCCGTTCCCTACTGTCCAATCATTTTCTCTCCTCTACTTTTCCCAATCCCCATGACATCAGTTGCCATTGCTGCTAATCACTTTTACCCGCTCTTCCGTGCTGCAGCTTCAGCTTTTAGTGCCATTGCCAACGCCATGGATCCAGGGGGAAGGGAGCAAGATACAGAAGAGGAGAGAAATTAATTGTGTTTATTGAAGGAACAAAAGACTTTCTGGCAGTGTTTGGTACAAAACGATGAAACAGGAAGACTTTGCAGTGTAAAGTTTAAGACCATTGCAGTATAACGGTGTAACTCAGTGGGGACAAACTTATTTTGAACGGGGTTAAAGCAGATTATAAAATATGGCCCAGTGATTGCCCTAGTCTGTGATATTGTAATATTGTCAGTGGCTTTCAGACTTTATGGATTCAAGTATTTAGGAAAAAGGCGGTTTTTGGAAACAGCAGAACTGAGTTAGCAGGAAGTGACCAGAAGTCTCAAGTAGAGCCAGGTCCGGATTTACATAGAGAGCGCCCCCTAGGCCCGCTGTTGTTTGCCACTCCTGTCCCCTCCCTTTTATTTGCTTACATTTTCATCATCGGGATGGAGCAATGGGAATTGGCACACAGGAAATTAAAATTTCTGAACCAATGTGGGTGTGGTTGGGCAGCATGCTGCCCCCTAAAATCCTGCCGCCCTAGGCTCGGGCCTAGGTGGCCTCTCCACAAATTCAGGCCTGAGTAGAGCTGCAAACCAAATTATATATCCAGGTCCAGGCAGAGGCTAATTAGTCAGTCACATTTCCTACATTTGCATATATCTGTGCCCTGCACCTTTGTACCCACCCAGTCTGTTCAGATGAATTGCACGCAAGTGCAACTATTGACACAGGGGAACCATGGAGCTACTGCCACCTTGAAGGTGGGTTTAGCTGCAAGGTTTCCAGTGTGAAGGTATCATGTTGAATGGCCCAATCCAGAATTTGCCAAGCATGACTCCGGCCTCCGAGCTGCAATTATGGTAAATAACCATGGTTATAAACTTGAGTGTGAAATTGTGTTTTGCACACTATACACTATACACACTATACTTGCATAAATAAATGACACCTAATGAATTGGAATTTGGGATTATGAGCTACATTTGGGCACTGATGCTGAGTCTGGGAAGATTTTTTTATTTTGAAATCCTTTCATGAACATCATGATGTAGTGACATCATAGTGTAGCACTTAAGCACCCACATGTACAGTAAGTGATGACATTGCATGGTTATGCCATGATCAGCTAGCACACCCTACCCAGTACTTAGGCTGGGCTTCCTGGAATACGCATATACAGGTATGGGACCTTAGTTTTTCCAGATAAGGGATCTTTCTGTAATTTGGATCGCCATAATTTAAGGCTACTTAGAATTAATTTAAACATTAAATAAACCCAATAGGCTTTGCCTCTAATAAGGTTTCATTAGATCTGAGTTGGGTTCAAATACAAGGTACGGTTTATTACAGAGTCTATAGGAGACTGCCTTCCTGTAATTTGGAGCTTTCTGGATAAAAGGATTCCAAATAAGGGATACTATATCTGTACCCTCGATCCCACAGCTGGCCTCCCCAATCCAATCACTGTTATGGGCTTCCATGGAGGGCCATAACCAGAGTTTCAGCACCTCTACTCCATGATCTCATGTACTTTCCTGATTTACTGTGTAGCACGGTATAGGTGTGAGCCACTGGTTGCACCCATATTTGTACCTAATGCTGCCCCTAGATATTAAATGTAGCACATCCGTGAGAGTGTTATAGGATTGTACTAATGGGTATATTCTGGCAAACCACACTGGTGACACCCCAAAGATACAGTAATCAAGCAAACAAGAATGGTAGTGCAAAAGGCACAACCCTATTTTTACAGCTGAAACTGTAAGAAAGGAGGTTAGTTACTTGGATTAATAGTTAATAACAATAATATAACAACAATAACCATGCTGTGAGAATATCCCAGTGTAACCCTGGTGTGCACACCTATGTCCTTCCCGACAAGTTGCCAGCTGGATATAGTATGTGTACCAGTGGGGGCCCCTTGTGATGAATACAATGCTGTCAGTTTTATGTATAACCCTTGCAGGAGGGTGTAATCCCTGAAATCGCCTCAGCAATTTTGCTGGTTCACAGAAACACTCTCAGCTGATGAGTGAAAAAGGCATGTCTGAACAATGTGAAAACATCCAGCAACATAGGTGCTCCTCTGTCTGTAGAAACCACACAGTCTCACAAATACAATAAGGCTGAATAATAATCTCCCAAACTGGCAGGGCAGGGGTTAATGGTGACTCACAGTTTAACAGGAACTCTGCTTCTCTTCTCACTGGAGTTTCCTCCTGATCCAATATGGCTGGAAGGCCACAACCAAGGATCACACTAGCTACTAGAACCCTGCAGGGAGTAACAGCAAAACTGCAGTGTCTTCCTCTGCAGATTAGTTACAGCTTCTCTTTCTGGCTAATCACGAAACTGGCTGCAACACAACACTCCCAGTCACTAAGGGGCCGATTTACAAAATTCACGTGAATAGATCGAAGTTCGAACGAATTCGATCGAATTTCGAACTTAGGATTTATTCGTTTGGTCGAATATGCAAATTTTGGCATATTCAATCACCGGATAGGGAATGGTCTACCGATCGAATACCTTTGAATAGAGTCGAATGAACGAATATTTGATCATTCGATCATTTGACCAGCGAAGGATTTTATTTCTAAAGTTTATTCGATTGCCTTCTTCTGCAGATTGGACCTACCGAATTGCAATAGAAGCCTATGGGAGCACTCCCATAGGCTTCTGAGGCTAAGTCCTGATCGAATAGGATTCCTATGATCGAAGTCTTCGATCGTTCGAATCCTACGAATCATTCAAATGATCGAATGATTTATTAGTTGAGTCGAATGATTTATTCGACTGATCGAATAAATTTGTATTCGATCGTCGAATGATCGAATATCGAATAAAAGGTAGCCTAGAACTATTCGATTAACATTCGAAAATCGAATGCTAATCGAATATCGAGTAGAAACGATTTTATTTTTGGGGGGGAATAATAGTAAATTTGCCCCTAAGTCTTCCAGCACAGCCCAGTCTCCCTTGCTGGTTAATCCCCATCCTCTTCCGGTTCCCCCAGGCTGGGCCCCTATTGGCTGTCTCTGTGCACTTCCTGTAGCAAGGGCTTGTTGGTAATGTAGTTCCTAACCCCAAGCAACAATTCTGCCTCCAGAAATATCAAGTGTGTGCAGTCTCTGTTTTAACATATCAGGGGAGCAGTAATCTGTTGTCCATTAATAATAATTATAGTCCCACAATATAATGTTCAAATAGTCTGCACACATAATAGGGTGCTACATAAACATGTCCTAAATGTCTTTCTAGGGCATATATTATACAGGGCAAGTCTTTGTATGTTCTCCCGTGTCTGTGTGTTTTTCCTCTGTACACTCCAAAATCATACAGGCAGGTCAATTGTCTCCGGTCCTGATAAAACTGACTTTAGTGCATGTGACTGTGATAGGAGCCTTTAATTGTAAGCTCAACTGGGTCAGGGACTGATGGGAATGATCTCTTAAGTGCCTGGAATATGGTGGCTGCATATAAATAATAAAAGATAATGATAATAATAAGCAACTGCAACAATAAAGTGTTTATTTTAGCCAGTGCTGCCCTCTCTGGGATTTCCCAAGTGAAATTAGGGCATTTGTGAAAGATGCAATTAATTTCATGTACAGAGCCATGCTCTGCAAGCTTATTTTTATACCAGCAAAAATAAACTCCACAATAAAGTGCTGTGTGATGAGATTTAAGGGCAAAATAAATGTTCGCAATCAGCAACACCTTTTCTTGTGGATTCAGCATGTTGGGTAATGTATAATGAAGTTGGATTCAGTCCAGGAGGAAAGGCAGCATCATATGTAGCTGGCAGAGTCAGCGAGGAATCTGCCATAGCAGTGGCCAGCTGTGCATTACACTCCAGAGCACCCCCTTTCTCTTCAGGTACAATGAGCGTTTGTAGGTGACCTCATCTAGACATGAACAGCCCAAGCATTTTTCTACTTCATCAGGCAGTTTTCACCCCTCCTCCCCTCTACTCCATCAGCCTGCAATTGTTTCTACAAATGAACAAGCTCAGAGATAATTACCGAGACAATGGTGTCTAATGATACTGCTGGATTATAGCAATGGAAACAGCTTCTGCCATTCTGAGTGTTTTCTGTCTACTCCAAACACTGCCGTGAGTGGAGGAAACACTTTGCAGGATAAGTGGGAATATATTAATGTCAAGTGTTTGGCTCCTTCCTCAAGCTGTAATGGGCAATAGTGTTTGTCAAGGTCATTTGCTATTAAAATACAAGTGTTGTTGACAGGTGTCTTGGACTTTCCATTCCAAATAAAATCTAAAGGAACAAATATACTGTATATATATATATATATATATAAATTTTATGTTTATAAGGCAGTACATACTTTTAGTACTTTGTCTGCTGTTGAATCTGCTTGTTCCGTCATCACAGCCAAAGGATATTAAAAATAACAGTGGGAGTAGTAGTTCACTTGGCAGATTAATCACCCTATTAGCTGCAGTGGATGAGGACAAGCCTATCACAAAATAACCATAAGGAGTTGGAAATATCTGAAATCCACCTACCATCATTAGGAAAGGCAAGAGAAGTCACCTGTTCTACAAGTATACCTATCAGTGGCCTAATTTACATAATTTGCTATTTCCAGCATGGTGGAGCTTTGAGCTTCAATTTCTCTTCTCTCACTCATTCTTCCACCACCTAGAATTACTTGTATTCCTTTCCTCTTGTTGTGTAAAGAGTGGACAAAATGCCTACTCCTCAGTACTTGTAAGGGACATGTTTGGGTCAGAATCCTCCTAAAAATCTTATCTGGTTTCTTCTATACACAGACAAATAATAATGAAGGTTTTGGGAGGCTTTACCCTCCAAAAAGATCTCTCTCTCCCTTTGTAAAATATGTAATGAAGCAATTGAATTCTTAATGAACCAGATGAAAGTTGAGGACTGGAAATATCGTGGATGACTTTGACATAGTTGGCCGGCTTAAATATATTGCAATATATGGACAAACAAACTGTTTTGTTTAAAGGTGAAGTAATTTTAGTAGCTTCAGGCACAAAATGTTTCAATGTCCTTAAATATTTTTTTTTTTTTTTGCTAGGGCTAGCCTTGTAAGAAGACCAACTGGCACCATCAAGGCTCAGAGGGGACAAGAGAGTTGGACAGCCATAATCCATAATGAAAAGTGTTAGAGTGAATAGAGACTTGAGTGACAAGCAGTTGTATGTTTACATGTTGTCTGTATTTCTGCCTTCTGTTTCTTCTCCTTTCCTCAAGTTGATCTGACAGTGATCCCCAACCAGTGGCTGGCGAGCAACATGTTGCTTATTTTTTTAATTCCTGGCACGGAGGTAAGTTTTAGAGGCATAAAAAACAATTGTCCTGCCAAATAGAGTCTCCTGTAGGCTGCCAGTCCACATAGGGGCTACCAAATAACTAATCACAGCCCTTATTTGGCACCCTAGGAACTTTTTCCATACTTGTGTTGCTCCCCAAATCTTTTTACAATTGAATGTGTCTCATGGGTAAAAAAGGTTGAGGATCCCATCTGTTTGAACACCAGGTAATGCAGTCATCTAATGGTCTACAGAACTCCTTCAGGTATAGAGTACTTGTTATTTTTGTTCTACCACCATACAGGGACCTTAGATTTTACACAACAGAAATATATGAGGATAACTTATGCAGAATCATTACATTTGCCAGAAAGACCAGAAATACATTATTTTGACAGAAGACAAGTTTAACTCACCCCAGATCAGGGCTAATGCTTCCCCTTAAAGTCTATCTAGCTCCACACAGTCACAAAGTGGTTAAAACAAAGCACCAGCCACTTAAATAACAGCCCCTTGAGCCATTTAGCACTAAATACATTAATGAGAAAATCACAAGTAGGGTGGGCTTCATTTCAGGTGCAAGGAAATTTTACCATTATGTATGCATGATTTGCAAGCATAAATTAAAGAAAAATTACACAACCATCATAACACAATGTCAGAAAAATAATCCGGTTTTGTGGCAGAGAATAGAGAGGAATGTTTATACGCAGGTCAGTGAGAAAGTTAATTAGGATTTTTTTTTTTTGCAGGGGGAGATAGGGAGAGAGTAAAAGTGTCTTACTATCAACTAAGAGAGGACATGATGTATCCTGAATGACAGTTTTTCAGGATGAGGGACATTGAAGGTGACATTTTGTCAGGTAAACTCACTGTGGGTTTATTTAGGGGGTGGATAACATTTCCCCATGAATTCATCTTCTGCCACTCAAAATGTCCTCTTCTTTTAGTGTATTGTTTATGCTTCATGTGCAGAGGGGAAATTGCTTAACAAGGACGAATTGCTATTTCGAATTCTTCTTCGGAACCAATTCACCTTCAAGCCTGTTTGCTGAAATACCGCGGGCCGAGATTCCAGCTTCAGCACATCACTGAGATAATGAGTTCTGAGTTTTTGCAGACTTTTTTTTTTTTTTACCCTTTTCCAACAAGAAATAAGGGTAGTGGAAATACTGGTGCTTCGTTAACTCATGACTGAACCATTGTCAATTGACTTTTGCTTGCGTGTAAATAGAGAGTAGGTGAGAAAAGGATTAAAGGGGTGGTTCACCTTCAAGTTACCTTTAGTATATTGTAGAAGGGCCAATTGGTCTTCATTATTTATTTTTCATAGTTTTTTAATGATTTGCAATTTTCTTCTGTTTATTTGCAACTTTCAAATGGGGGTCACTGACACCATCTAAAAACAAATGCTCTGTAAGGCTACACATTTATTGTTATTGCCACTTTTTATTACTTATCATTCTATTCAGTAGTGATGGGCGAATCTCCCGCGATTCGATTCGTCGGAAAATTCTCTAGAAATTCGCAAATCGGCGAAAAATTCGCGAAACGAGTCGCGGGACGCGTCGTTTTCATCGCGTCGCGTCGTTTTCGTCGCGTCGTTTTCGTCGCGTCGTGTCGTTTTTGTCGCGCGTCACGTCGTTTTCGACGCGCGTCACGTCGTTTTCGGCGCGCGTCACGTCGTTTTCAACGCGTCGCGTCAAAAAACGACACGCGACTCGTTTTTTGGCGAATTTTCGCCAGGCGAAATTTTGCAGGTGATTCGCGAATTTATTCGCCAGCGGCGAATCGCGGGAATTCGCCGCGAATTCGGCCCTGGCGAATAAATTCGCCCATCACTACTATTCAGTCCCTCTCCTATTCATATTCCAGTCTCTTATTCAAATAAATGCAGGGTCGCAAGGGTAATTTGTACCCTAGAAACCAAATTGCTGACATGCAAACTCGAGAGCTGCTGAATAAAAAGCCAAATAACTATAAAACCACAAACAATAAAAAATGAAAACCAAATTGTCTCAGAATATCACTCTCTACATTTATACTAAAAGTTAACTCAAAGGTGAACAACCCCTTTAAGGAAAGAAAGAGGAGGGCATATCTAGAGAAGAAGGGGTACAGGCAATTCAGGAGAGCTGGAGTCCATATGTTAGGGGGCAAAAATTTCATAAATAAGGGATATCTTATCTAATGGATTGTGTAATCTTCAACTGCCTATATCCATTGATATATATGTAAGGGTTTCCAAAGTAACAATTACATAATAAACCTGCAATATATACATATATACATGATCTGGCGGGAAAACCACAGTCTTGGTGACGTAGTGCAATCGTCAAAACTGGGCGACTGCCAAAAAAACATCCTATCACATCAAATTGGTATTGCATGAATATTATAATGGTTAATATGACAAAATGTCCAATTAGTCAATGTTTAAAATAGTCTATTACTAAATCTCAAACAACAGGTGAAAAGCAAAACTTCAAGTAGCATCGTTATCCATTGAAATGTTGTTACAAAAGTATTCTAAATCATGTTATTACTGTGTAAGATTCTGAGGATGTAATCAATCAAGGACATACTCGTTCTATCTCAAGCATACATAAAACTAAGGGGCAGATTTACTAAATTCATGTGAAGGATTCGAATGGATTCAAAATTCGAATTTTCAAATTTTAAATTTGGTACTTGCCTTTTAAATTTTTATTCGATGGCCCAATTCGCCAGATTAAACCTACAGGCTCCCATAGGCTTTTTTTAAAGTTTTCTTATCAAATAAAAATTGTACGATCGAACACTTTGATTTGATTTTTTTTTGTGAAATTAAACGAAATTTTACAATTTTTTGGAGAAATAAAAAATCCTTCAAATTCGATGTTCGATTTTGTTGGATTTTACTTCAAAAATCGTAATAGGATTGAATTCGAGGGCTAAAAGCCCTCGAGAATTTGACCCTTAGTAAATCTGCCCCTAAATGTATGAGAATAAGCATGTATGCCAAACCACATATACTCTGTAAGAAACTCTCCCATTACCTCTATATGTACTGGGTCTTGTTAACCCCTATTTGTTGCCAAAACGCCCTCACTCCCGGTTAGGGCGCTATTAGTATATACATATATAAACATTTACAAAACTGTAGATGCTCACTGGGACTTTAAAAATGACAAAAGTCCTAGTGTGCGTCTACATTTTTGTAAATGTTTGTATAATTGGCATATGATAGCACCTGGGCCACTAATTACCTTCAGCGTGGGAGTGCTTTGCTGTAATCTATATTTTATATATATATATATATATATATATATATATATATATATATATATATAAATCCAACAGATCCTCCCGCACACCATTCACCAAGTTAACTGACCGGGTGCCTCCGTGTAGAGCTCATTTGTAAATTCCAGTGGGACAGGAGCACTCCGGAACTTTTTCAAGGGTAAAAAATATATATTTTATTAAATCATTTAAAAATAGTGCTCCTGTCCCACTGGAATTTATATATATATATATATATATATATATATATATATATATATATATATAGTAGGGATGCACCGAATCCACTATTTTGGATTCGGCCGAACCCCCGAATCCTTCCCGAAAGATTTGGCCGAATACCGAACCGAATCCGAACCCTAATTTGCATATGCCAAAAAGTCACGTGATTTAGCTCCCTTGCCCTAATTTGCATGAGCAAATTAGTATTCGGTTCGGCCAGGCAGAAGGATTCGGCCGAATCTGAATCCTGCTGATAAAGGCCGAATCCTGGCCGAATCCCGAACCAAATCCTGGATTCGGTGCATCCCTAATATATAGTAAATATATATATATATATATATATATATATATAGTTTGCAGATGATCAGCACCCACTGCTTTCAAAGTGAAAAAAAGTGTGTTTATTCATCAAATACACATCATAATCCGACGTTTCAGACCCACACGGGGCACTTTTTCAAGGATATATATATATATATATATATATATATATATAAATATGAAGAGAGAGAACAAGTCGTGGGTAGATAAATATTTTTAGTGGCATTTTTTAAAGTGAAATCATTTCCCCAAAACTCCATGATGGGGTGAATGAAAAGGTAATTCAGCTGAGCAGAAATGCCCAAACACAGTGAGAGCTTTCAACCTGTCATCTCTTCAGATCCGCCCCTTTCCCACTCTGAATGTCACATAATCTGCCGTTTAAGTGAAAGCATGAATTAATCTCAGTGATATCTCAGCCCTACCCCACTGACAAGCCTCTTGGGAAATGGATAGTAATAATAATTAGACCATAGCAAGAAACCCACTGCAGGCTCAACAATGACTTTGTTAGGCAACATAATAATGTTCTTCATTGAAGTGCACTTCATGTACTTGTCAGTGGAGGCGTCACCTTTTTTTATGCATCATGGGCATCTTTATTGGCAGAGGTTTATCTGGTTCTCAAGAGGTTAAGCGCCAATGGCTTTGGTGTCAGAATGGTATTTTTCTCACTAGCAGTCGCATCTATACTGTCCCTTTCCAGCTTATTTCTTCAGTGTTCTATTGAAAACAGGTTTTATGCTCTATTTAACTCAGCAGGATCCAGCTCACTTACAGTAGGGAAATTACATGTCTGCCCGACTTTTTATTTAACATTTGGTTCTGCGAGTCGCAATTCTGGAATGAGAGCAGTGAGCAAAATGCAATTTCAAGAGCAATCGCCATGTTATTTCCCCATCATACAGTCGTTCCCAATTCCAGTGTTGTTACAGTCAAAATGGGGAGATTGAGGCTGATGCACTTGCGGCTAATGGATCAATATTGCAATATGCATCAATTGCACTTCGCCATAAGATCAGACGCATCAGCGCAGAAAGTTTTCCAAGTTCAGTTGATGTTTGGGACAAGAATCCGATGCCTATATTGATGCAGGGCACTGAGGGGACCCTGGAGCTATGCCTGGGGCAGATGTGGTGGCAGCGCCAGGTTTCCTCTACATTAAAAGGGAGTGATGGGCGAATCTGGGGCGTTTCGCCAAACAGTGAAACATTTGCGTAACATCACCGCAGTCGCGTTTTTGGATGCCGGCACACATGTATGTAAAAAAAAAAAACGGGCACCAGTGTCGGAAAAAAGGATGCTGGCGTCCATTTTTTTTTTTTAAAACCAGTGAATTTTTGCCAGGCGACACACAAAATGCATAGAGCTACTTCCATGTATACAAAATAAACGATCAATTCTGGATTATTACATGTCTGGTGGGATGACTGCTCTACTACAATATGGTTTTTGATCTGCTTCCCTAACTGAAGGCTCGGGGCAGTGCATCTGGGCCTCTTCCAAATCTTGGTGAGTCAATACTCTGTGACCTTGCTTATTTTCATCTATTAATTTATTCTTCATTAACAAAACTGTTATAACCAGGGTCAGACTGGGGGGCCTGGGGCCCACCAGGACTGCGTCCAGGGCCCCTGCTCCGGTGGTTTAACATGTTACTGACTGTGGGGAAATAAGCACATGCACCATACCTCCCATCTATCACATTTTGAGTGGGACAGTCCTGATTTTGAGTTCTGGATTGTTACTGAGACTTTCTCTTTGATCTCCTGCACTGAACAGCCAGAAAAAGATACAAAGTTTCTAACTTAATTGGCTTTTGCCAGAGAGCCCAGAATAAGTGGCAGTTGCACTTTAATAACAATTTAAGGTAAGCAAAGAAACAATTGTAACTGTTGAAGATGAGCAGGTCTCTTGGGGAAACTGTGACTTGTAGCTTATATGGAAATTCACCTTCATTAGAAAAACTGTAATAACACATAAAAACCACAGAAATGTGTTCAAGCTTCCATAACCTGATACATTTTGTGAAATTAACAAGGTAATTAGAGGGTGTGGTCACAAAAATGAGCATGGCAAATCTTTTTGTCCCTCTCGCTATTTCCAAAATGTTGGGAGCTATGCATGCACATCTGCGCTTGTGGGCATCTATGACTGATATAAGCTGCTAAAATACATGAACCCTGCAGCAAATTGCATTGCTTATTCCAAGGATGGCAACACTTTAAAAATAAGAAGGAAGAGTAGTTCAAAGTTTTCAGTTTATAATGAACTAAGGGACCAATGAACAAAAGACAGAATATGAGAAGCCAAAAGGAGTTCCCGTTTATCAAAAGTTACCTGTCAGGGGAGTTTTTTTTTTTTTTTTTTAAATAAATGGTGCATTTATCAAAGCAGATAAGGACAAGTCAGTTTGTCAGAATATTATTTTCAAAGGGGTATTAGTTAGTGATGGGCGAATCTATCCCATTTCGCTTCGCCGAAAATTGGCGAATTTCCAGCAAAATTCGTGAATTGGCGAAAAATTAGCAAAACGAGTTGCAGCATGTTTTTTGATGTCGAATTTTCGCTGGCGTTTCGCAAATTTATTCGTCGGCGGCGAATTGCGCAAATTCGCCGCAAATTTGTGCCTAGCGAGTAAATTCGCCCATCACTAGTATTAGTGCTCGGCACAGCTCAGAAACTAATACCCTTCCTGCTAAAGCTCTGTATAATTCACTGTGTAATTGGCCACTTACAGTTTATTTAAAATTGAATAACCAGTTTAATATTATGAACACACATGTACCTATTCCCTCTTTTTATTTTATCGATTAAATCTCGTGCATATTTCAAATAGCTGAATCTTCTGGAAATCTGGTCAGGTCAAACCGAAAGCTAGTCATTAGCAAATGGATATTCCAGCTCTTATGAGATGCCATTAATAACTCCCTGGGACTCATTATTAATAAAGAAACGGTAGCGGCGCTGATACACATTGGCAGGATTCCTGTGCTGTTCCGAGGCCCCTGGATCCTCATTAAAATGGTGTCAGAATGCACAAGGCACTGCCAAGGCACAGCAAGAAACTGTACCCAAGTGGGCACCATACTGAAATGCAAAAGCATGCATGCAGATGGATACTGCTGTACCGCTGTTGCAACTACGATGATTCATTAGATGGTTTATTCAATCTGTTTCAATAAAACAATTATTAACATGGCTAAACTGGAGACCGGAATCTTGAATGTGCATTTTCTACTAAAGAATGTTGTATACCAAGTGAACTGAAGTCACATTTCAAATGAGATACTTCAGTATCTTCATTAGGAAATTGCGGTGCAACTAGGATCGCTGGTACCCTAAAAAGCCAACTAATCTTCAATGATGCTATAGGCAACTGTAACTGTAACACGTTTTGCCACTTGTCTGGCTGGGTCTTCCCTACAGTTGAGTGTTAAGAAATTCCTTGGCATTTCAATACGTAAGCATTATTATCCAAGGCTATAGTGGTATTATGGTTAAGGGAGCACCTACTAGCCTTAGCTTCCTTCTACATGTGTGTCCAAAACCCAGTAGGGTTTATCAATAGGTTTTATCAATAAAAACATAAAAAGCATAGAGCACCAGTATAAGCATATTCAGTGTAAGATTCACTTTTTATGGCCCATATTAAAGTGGACCTGTCACCCAGACATAAAAAGCTCTATAATAAAAGTCCTTTTCAAATTAAACATGAAATCCAAATATTTTTTTTTAAAGCGTTCGTAGCTGTTGTACACTCATTTAAAAATCTCAGTTGTCAATCAAATATTGCTTGGCCCTCCTCTATGCCTTAGGCCTTAAGCAATCATCTCTGCACCAGAACGGGGGGACCTGATGTCCATCCCCATGCACTGGTTACACAACTAATTGGTAAAGAAAGAGGCAGAATGTGTGGAGACCAGTGACATCTAGGAAGTGAGGTGGGGCAGGCAATTACTTTCACTTTCCATTCAGCACTTCCTAGATGTCACTGGTCTCCACACATTCTCCCTCTCTCTTTACCAATTAGTTGTGTAACCAGTGCACAGGGATGGACATCAGGTCCGCCCGTTGTGGTGCAGAAACCAGATTTTGAGATGATTGCCTAACCAGTGCACAGGGATGGACATCAGGTCCCCCCATTCTGGTGCACAAAAAAGATTCTGAGATTATGTAAGACTTGCCTTCATATCAGTCTCCTGCCTGCCTGCTATAATTATGAGTTCCCAGACTGATGAAAACTAGATCCAAACTATTTCTACAGTGTAGGTAAAGTTGCTTGACTGACATGATAAAATAAGTTTTGGAATAATTTTTTTGGGTGACGGGTAGTGATGGGCGAATCTCCCCAGTTTCGCTTCGCCGAAAATTTAGTGAATTTCCAGAGAAATTCGCGAATTGGCGACAAATTCGTGAAATGAGTCACGGCACGCTTTTGACGCGAGTCGCGTCAACTTTGACGTGTCGTGTCGGGGAATTCGCCCCATGCGAATAAATTCGCCCATCACTAGTGACGAGTCCACTTTAAGATTTTTATCACAATACACAGCTTTTCCTGGACCATGCCTTTTACACATTTCATTGTTTCTTGCACCTTTCTCAGAAATTGAGAAGTCACGTGTGGTCCAGGATAAGCTATGTCTTGTGGATTTTAAGATTGGTAATAAAAAGTGAATTGTAATAAAGTTTATACTGGTGCTTTTAATGTTCTTATTATGCAAAGAACCTTAGTAGAGGTCCTAGTAAAACCCACCATATGTCCCTACTAAAGTCTGCTGCACACCAGCTATCAGCAGGATACAATAGTAGTTGCTCCCCAGCACTTTCACAGCCATTCACGTCATCAGTCATAGTCATATACCTTAAACAATTAAAACCTGCCTCGTTGAGTTTCATGGCACCATGGTGATTACATTATGGGGGATTTTCTATCACTCAGAGTACAGAATATTCTCCATTGACAAGAGGCCCTAGATAGCTACTGATAGTACTGCTAATGGGGGGAAATAGTCATAGTCAGAAAAAACTCAACCCACATCCCACCCTAATCCACACAACCATAACCTGCACCTGACTCTAACCTGCAAAATGTTGTCATTGTAGGATGAGCACCGAACTCACTCTTCCTGCTCCATACTGTACTTCAGCATTTGCCTCTGGTTCCAAGACATAGAATCTTGGGAAGAGCTGAGATATGCAGGGTTGGACTGGACTGGCGATACACAGGGAAAAAACCTGGTGGGCCCCAGACCTCATGGGGCCTGCTGACCCAAGTGTGTTCCCCTGGACTCTGGAAACCCTTTCCTGCCTTCTCTCACCAAAGTGGAGAAAGCTGGTAAAAGAGATGCATCGCAGGGTGGCCAGGGGATGCATTGTGCTACGCTGACATTGGGAAGGGAATCCCTGCAGTTTCCACCATCCGACACCCCACATCCAATCCAAATGTTCAATGATACTTCAAATTTAAACAAGAATCTGTCTAACCCACAAGTCCAATGGGTTTTGGGTCACCTCACTAAAGGAGACACTATAGGAGGGTAAGTGCAGTATGGAAAGTGCTATTTGCAATGCAATTCTAATCTGTTTGTTGGTTTGGACAAATGTGCCCCAAACGTTTCTGTTCTCCGATCTTGCCTGCACTGCCAGATTTATGAGAGTTGAGATTATGAGAAATGTCTAACGTTCACAAAATGCAAAGCAGGTTCACAGCCACATTTTTGGTACCTATATTCTTTCCTTGCTGAAGCGTGAATTATTCAGAAAAGCGACAATTTTCCTTGTCAGTTTTAACACACAATTAAGTTTAACATGCAATTCATAATCCTCACCTGCCTCTGATCAGAACTCAGCATGGCTGCAGATATTTATTAATTTGTGCTAATTAAAAGCTTCACTTTTCCTCCCTAATTCAATCCTCAGAAAGGCAGAATGGAAGCCAGTGATATCTTAACTACTTCAGTCCCATGCAGATCTGCAGCATCTGCTCTTGATGTACAATGTTAAATTACAACATTTTGGTTTGAGGGCAGTTCTGTTGGAGATGTGGTTTCATCATTGGTTTGTCAGCTAAAAGGCATGATCCATCTATTGCAATTTATCAGCTGGGCTGGATGATTGATATCAATAGACTTTACCCACTTAACATCATTCTATTTAAATGGGTCACACGACCATGGTATAACTTTGGTGACAGCAAACCTCATCACAATGGGACAACTGGCATTTTGAAATTTTTATGAAAATAGGCCCCACTGACTACTACATGAGTTAAGCGCTGTAATGAGGAAGCAAAGTAGTAAACAGTAGAAGCTCAAACAAGTCTGAAACAAGAGTCAAGAACTCAATCTTTTCCACTTGATATGTCCATAGGGACAATAGCCATGGTGGAGCTACATGGGACATTACATTATAGCAGCAATAGCAAACCATTCTAAGATATGTACAAACAAAGCAAAGAAGCCCACATTTCACTATTTGAAAATTTCAAGGAAGGGCTGGGGACAATATATCAAAGCATATCAATCAAATCACCAAGTCACATTCTTCGAATTTCCATATTTGTCACCAGTATGAAATGCCTGCCTTCGTCTCCAGTATGCTTGGAGACGAAGGCAGGCAAGGCACATGCATGTGTGAAATTGGATGCGTGTAGATCCATTGATGTCACTGGTGCATGTTGAACCCAACCCAGCACACAGAGCTCAGGTGCATGCATGCCTCATTCTGCACACATCCAGACCCAGCAGTAGCCTAGAAAGGGGACCCTGTCTGGATGTATCCTAGGGGCCCCACAAGTCATTAATCCATCACTGATCCTTGAAACATGCAATTTAAAATCATATTCCTCCAAGTCTTTGGAAAATATTACACACTGGTAATATATATATATATATATATATATTATATACATATCTTCTAATGGAAGAGCACTCATAAAAATATATCTTCTGCCTGGGGTGCTGGTAACCATTATGTAATAGTATAACAAAGTACAGCACTCAACAGATATTTAATTTACAATCCCTAAAGAATTGTAAATGAAATTTACAATACTTGTTGAGTGATGTGTATATATATATATATATATATATATATATATATATATATATATATATATATATATATATATATATATATATATATATATATATATATATATCTCAATCAGAACAGAGGAATTTAGTCAGGCTATTTCAATAAACCATTAAAAAATGTTCATTTCAAAATTTAAACATGCAACAGATTTTTTTTTATTTCTAGTTGGTAAATGGATTTAACATACAACTCAAATGTGAAAGATTTTATCAGTGTTGACATTTTGCTCAAGTCAATAGTTTCTTTGGAAAAAAAACCCTCAGACTTATAAAGGTTGTCTAAGAAGATGCTCAAACTCCCTTTCAGTCAGTCAGCGGTATTTCAGGGGTCAGCAGCTAAAAGAAGTGCTTTATATCTATTTTTCTTGGAGAGAAACAAAAAGTCAAAGAGCTTCCCCCAACTAACTGCATCCACCATCTCCAAGACCCCAGCAAGTGATGTGAATTAATGGCTTAGACCAGTACTGTCCAACTTCTGTGGTACAGAGGGACGGAATTTTTCTGGTCTACATGGTGGAGTGACAATAATGGAAGAGACTTACTGGATTCATAAATTAAAGACCTTATCTCCGAAGGGTCTCAATATAGAAATTGATTTAAAATGTTTTCTTAATGAATAAATTAATTATAATGTTTCCTACATAATAAAGAACATTAAATCCATTGACTCAAACAATAAATTAATATATATAAATTGGATTTTTAACACCTATCCGCACATTGGATTTTAATTTATTTTATATAGAAGCAAAATATTTCAGGCACTTTGGGACCATGAATGATTGGTATGAAATTTATTGTCGTAATGATTTGTGCCTATATAGAATGGTTTTTGAGAATCCTTTTGGGCTTTTCAATGTATGTAAACAGTTAATTTTATGTAAACAATTTAATATGTAAATTAATTGATTGTTAACCTTATTTAAGTATATCGGAAGCACTTGTTCGGTAATGCCCCTGAGGAAGTAGTAACACTATGAAACGCGTTGGGCTGTATTCAGCACTAATAAATTTAAAGATATTAACCGATATTGGTGTTGGAGATATTGTTTATCTGGAATATACACGTGAAAGTAAACTGGACCGCCAGACGGGAACCTCTTCAGGACACACAGTGAGAGGAAGCTGCCGTCCGCCTAGTCTGATCACCGCCTCCAAGGAGGGCTCCAGCACACACGGGAGAAGTGTGGCTATAAGCCGGCAAGAAACAATCCGGCTATGTGTGTAAAGTAAACGCTGCTCCTGGGTCGGTCGCACCGAGAGGAAGCTGCTTGATTACAGCCGCCCAAACCTCCACCAAGGAGACGTTTAACACACACGGGGGAAGCGTGGCTATAAGTCGGGAGGGAGAGATTCGGCTGGACTTGTGTTGCGTGCACTACTCCATAGTCTGGTAAGTGAAACTCTAGCCCGCAGGGCGTTTTACCTCAGGCAATACTACCCTATACAAGGTTTTTTTACTGCAGATAACCCAAGAAGACACGGGACATACATTTGTGACGGTTGTTATTAATATGGAATCTACCTAATTCAGCAAAAAACATACTACATCATAGAGTGCCTCTTTCATATTTTTCAGGTTATCATCTTATATTTGCAATAATGGAAGCCAGTGTTGACCTCTCCCTGTTTTAAACCACACCCACATTAAACCACACCCATGCCCACATTAATGGTGGTAGCACACCAAAAAACCATATGGTTGGTGCCTCACAAACAAGTTGTCATATCAAGAGATACCCTTAAATCCAAATGCCTCATCCTCCCTTGTGGATAACACAGCACCCCAGAACATAATCAACCACTTAAGGGGCCCCTAACAATAATTTTAAAATGCCAACAAACCCCCAGAACAAATACCAGGCTTATGTTCGACATGCAGAGCAGAGCACACAGAGGCAGAGTATGGCTCACACAGGGAGCAGAGGGCAGGTAGATTATGGCACACACAGGGAGCATGGGGCAGGCAGAGTATGGAAAACACAGGGAGCATAGGGCAGGCAGAGAATGTCACCCAAGGAGCATAGGGAAGTCAGAACAAAGCAGGAGACAGGGAAACATATCAGGACCACTCTAAGATGTACTACATACAGTGACACAGTGCTGGTGCCTCATCAGCAGTTTGTATGAATGTGAACAGGTGTGGACAGTTTCAGTCTGGGATTTAGGTATGAACAGTAGGGTTTGAACACTAGAGGTGTTGCAAGTGCGGAAAATGCAGGGGACTACAGTCTGAAATTGAGGTTTAAACAATGCAGGGGGCAGTTAATCTCTGCAGTGATACCTTTTAAATCTCATGCATGGTAAGCAGACACAACAGGCAGACTTTCATGAGGGGGCTATCAAGGAGCCACACAAGGCCTTAGACTCTGCCTTAGACTCTTTATAAACAAAACTGGAGAGCCAAGTTTGATTTTTACAGAGTATTCATGGTTGGTGTGTATTATAAATGTAAAAAGTGTCTGTTAGCAAAATTCTAATATTTTCTACAATATTATATCTATTTTCTGGATCAGCTGAGACTGCAATTAAAATGTCAATAGTTTTATGAAAACATAGAAGGAAGAACTCTTTGTACTTCCAGTTGATAAGATTCTCTGATGACCTTTCAATGATTTAATGAGCAAAAAAAAAAATTCAGTGGCTTTAGGAAAGTACCAACACATTGAGAACTAGAAGGAGAAGTCTGATTCTTCCTAATGGTGATGGGGCTCTGTTCTTCTGTTTCAGAAGGGAAAACAAGAATTTATAAATAATGGGCTGCATTCTAAAGCAGGCTTATGACAGAATGATAAGATCAGGTACTAAAATATAATTATCTAAAGTGCGTGCAGAGAATGGGAAAAAGCTAATGAAGTTATGATTTTATACAATCCCATGCTTGGATTAGATTATCATTATGTAGATTCAGATCTGCTAGGTAACATCTAACCTGGTGAATAATAAAAGCAAACTCATCATCCAGCTAACAGAATGTTGTGGGCTCTTGGCAAGAGGTGGTGTTTAAAAGCAAGAGTGGCAGGAAAATCCACAAACCTCCTAAATTTAAGTTGGTTGTACAGAGATAGGTTTGTATCTTTCTGTAGTAATGGGTAAGTGAGAAAGAACTTTAAAGAGAATGCGCTACACTGCAGATTGCACCAGGTCTAAAAAAACTCATAGAGACTAGTGTTTGTCGTTTAACCCAGTGATTCCCAACCAGTGGCTCACAAGCAACATGTGGCTCCCGAACCCCTTGGATGTTGCTCCCCATGGCCTCAAAGCAGGTGTTTATTTTTGAATTCCCACCTTGGAGGCAAGTTTTAATTGCAGAAAAACAGGTGTACTGCCAGATAGAGCCTCTTGAAGGCTCCCAGTCCACATAGGGGCTACCAAATAGCCAATTACAGCCCTTCGTTGGCAAAGATATCTTTTTATCGACTAAGTGACCAATCGCCATGTTATTAAAAAATGTTGGGATGATCCACAAAAGGTTCAAAAAATTAAACTTCAACTCGTAAAACTTTGTGTTTATGGTCAGCTTTAATGGAGACCAAAGACAAACACAAGAGAGCAAATCTACATATTTATCTCTTCACATAAACTATGTAACCTATGGTTGAAACTCATAAGGCCAGGAGAGAATGACATGGGAATCAGGAGACAGTCATCTTAACAGGTAAATCCCTTTGGAGCAATTTTCTGTTTCGCGACAATTGGGCTTGCACCGAAACTCATGAAAATTGCCAAATTGCAGGTCTCATTATGAAGATTACGGAATCGACTGAAGATGGTGCCCTAGAACTCTGATACCTGAATCTTCATCAAGGGGTAAGTAAAATGTTAGGGGCATTTGTCCAGGGTAACACTTAGGCTGGGGGAGGAGGGAGGGGAGTATTGGTGGGGATGGGGGGGTAGGGGTTTTTTAATGTTAGAGTTGAATTTTCTTTTAAGTAATAAATGGCACTAAGACATCAGAGCTTTCCAGAGTTATTAATTTCCAGGGCCCACCAGCACTTACATCTATTCCATCAGTCAGTCCAAACTAATGGTCACTCATTGCAGGGGTTAAACCATCACCCATGACATACACTCCCATACCACAACCAAACAGAAACAAATGTCACCCTTCTATGGAGGGTGGTTGGAGATGTTTTCTTCTGGCTGACCCTTGGTTCCAGCACAGCATCATCATATGAACTAACCAATATCCATTGTGAACAAGCTCAGATCAATTCTTGTCTTCAGTGGCCCACTTAATATATTCCAATTTATTTCCAACATGTGGAATGTAACATCATTCAATAATTGCTTGGTTGGTTGTGGTGCTTTTATTGTTTTTAGTAAGGTGAAGCATGGATAAACCCTATGTCTGCAATCCTCTCATAATTCTGGCCATTTTCAGCTGCGGCAGAGAAAAAAGAAAAAGCAGAAAATATCCTATGTATTTCATAACAGATTTTGGATATCCGTCAATGCAGTCTGGCCCTGCAGCCATGTGTAACCCATTTTAGATATTCTTTTCCCCTGCTGAGTGTATGGACTTCTAACGAGACCCTGATGGGAACTTGGGTTTAAGACATTATTCTCAGCATTTTATTTGATCTTTATTTGCCGAATGCATTCAGCTGCGTCTCTATCTCTAAACAATATAAGGAATAAAATGCATGGCACGCTCCGTCGCTTCTCAGGCTCATCTTGATGTGTGAAGACAATTACAAAAGCCTTCCTTCAGTGTCTGTTGCGCTCACAGCCCGGCTTTGCACTCAACCTCTGCAAGTGGAAACATTCCAGTTTGGCTAAGCCTTTTCTTTCTTGTGCCTGGTGAAAGGGTTAATTATCATTAAAAAGAAATGCCATTTGAGAATAAATATGAACGTTATACATTGCTTGCTGCATGAAGGTAAGATACACTTTCATGATGTTTACTCCATTTTTTTTAAATAGACCGGATCCAAGCTGAACATAACCCAGAGCAGGAGCAAGGGTCTTACCTTCCAGAAGCAAGATGGTGAAGGAACACTGGCTTTTGGTCTAAAGTTAGCAATTATAATCACTGGGGGGTGCCTAACAAATTGCCATGGTCACAAATGTCACATGGTCTTTAGATGAGTGTACCTGGTACTTCTATCTGTGCCCTTTCTAAACCAAGATTCTCTTTCTTCTCTCACTTCTCTGCAGCAAACTTGACAGAGACAAATGGTACCTTTGTTGGAAAGCCATTGGGGCATTACAACAGATAAAGCCAAAATAGCCTTTTTTAGGCTCTAAGAAATATAGGAGACTCTGTAAGATGCATAGTTCCAATATTGATGTGAAAAACTGATTTCCTTTTGCATTCAATATCCTTGTTTAGAGAACTATAGTATTTCTAACAAAGAGCAAGAAAAAGCAGGGAACTTAATTGGAATCTCAGTTTTTAAACATGCCAGAGGTTAAAGCATTGGAAAAAGCTTCAGATTCATAGAAAAGACAAGTTAAAAGTCATTTTAGGGGGGTCTATAATGGGAATGCAGGAACAGGGTATAGAATTTGATCCACACACAGAATTTAAAATTAGGAACAGACAGATGAACCCACTATGAAACCATAGTCAAAAATGATATTAACATGTCCAATAACTGCAGACCCAACCTCCAATATGTTAGGGCACTTACAGAATTGGCAGTACAGAACCTGAAATCATGATTAATTAAAAGAAACAAGTTTTACAACTCTTTCCCCTTGTAATGATTGTGATCCTCATGGGACACAATAGCTATTATGTTAAGATTCAAGGCTGCATTGGCTCATGGTTCC
This sequence comes from Xenopus borealis, assembly GCA_024363595.1. Classification (NCBI taxonomy): domain Eukaryota; kingdom Metazoa; phylum Chordata; class Amphibia; order Anura; family Pipidae; genus Xenopus; species Xenopus borealis. The sequence continues at coordinate 114,275,665 of CM044438.1, forward strand.
TCCCCTACATTTAGTACTGTACATCTCAGATTAGCTATTACTATATTACTGTAGAGGGTTTGTGCTTATTTAAGACTGAAGGGAGATCTCAGACTAAAGACCAAATAATGTGGAATTAAACCAAAAGAACTACTGAGGGACAGTGCTTAACTTTGAAATGAGGAAAATGTATTCTTCATATCTCATTGGGGGGGTGAACATGAAAGAGATTTATCAAAAGATGAAAAAGAGCAGAAAAACATAAAGATGAAGAAGACCTTAATTATTTTAGATTTTTTAGTTTAGTTTTTTTTTAACCTGTTACCACAGAGAAAATTGTGAACGAGGGAAAATGCCAGGAGCAGAGCATGTTAACTTCAACCTTCTTTTTCTTTAGTGACAGCTCTGAAACTGAAGAAGGGGCCATGACAAACCAAAGAGAACAAGTTCTTCCAGACTAGTGTTGGATGTTTAAATATTTTGACAGGGCATGAAAGAAAAAGGCAAAGTTAATGAACTGTTCTAGCCAGCAAGTAGAAGTGAATTTGTTTACTTATGCATGAAGGTTCCTGATTAGTTTGGACTTTGGATCAGTGCTATAATGAGGCCTCAGCTGGATAAAAATTCTGTCTGTTACATGGTTATGAAGAAGAGGATTCAGAGTTGACATTGCTCATCAGATAACATGCCTGGATGGTAAAAGAGACCCCCTGTTGCCTTCTTTTACAAAATCTAAAGAGAACAGCGGATACCGCCATATATTAATTTCCTGGCAGCTTGGTGGTAATCTAATTCCTGTTCAGTGGGGCTACACTTTCCCCTTAATAATTTGAAATTCAGTATCTTCTCAACAACAGAGAACAATGCTTAGTTCACTATATTGTATGATAATTTCATACACATTTTTGAGGTACTACAAACATTACTTGTTCTGCCTTCACCAGGAGTTCTTGCTGTTTTATCTACCTCCAGATAATAATGACAACTTCTGCGAATAATAGCAGTTATCTAAGAGGAGACTATATAGGATATATCCCTAACCAAAATTCCATATTACTAATTAGGCTCAGAAAGAGGTCCAGGTAACTACAGTACTGCAACTGTCATTGTATAGCCTACAACTACTATTGTCATTGCTTTGCAGCAAATGCTACTGGGAAACCTGGCATGGAATTGACTTTTAAATGATTACCATGAACAGCAGAGGATATTGCCCAAGACCTCTCCACAGGACAATTCCAGAGGAGAAGATATTGTAGCTTACCCCTGGAAAAGCTGGGGTCCACCAGCCTCTGAACCTCATATTCCTGCTGATCTTCCAAAGAGACCGGAGGAGAAGACTGTTGCACAACTCTGACAAGCTTTGACAGGGAAATATGAAAGGAATTAGAAACTTTGACCCTAATTTGGCAGAGGGAACTTTTACATGAAAGTTTGTGGAAGACAAACAAACTTTGTCACCGACCAAACATTGGGGAGACACCTCACAATGCCTATCTGAGGCTTTCTTTTGAGCAGCGACGGCACAGGATAAAGAATTCTGGACCCTTTGCCAAATCCTAGAGAGGTGTTCCACCAACAAATTTGCAGCAGGCACATCCAAAGTTTGACCAGAAAAATAAATGAAATTAAAATCCTCTAGGATTATGGCCAAAAACAGTTAAGAAAGAAGATTCTCCAGTGGACGAGTGAGTGGAGTTGTTAAGTGAAAACTCTGCTCACCGAGACTGATTATTGGAGATATAACACCTAAGATACTGCTCCAATGATTGATTTGTCCTTTCTGTCTGACCATTTTTCTGCTGATGGTATACTAAGGAAACGGATGCATCGGTACCCATGAAGGAACAAAAGGCACAACAAAATTCTGACAGAAATTGAACCCCCCTGTCAGAGACAATATTCAGTGGGGCCCCATGGACCTTAAATATGTTACCAATAAAGAGTTCAGCCAAAGTATTGGCAGAGGGGAGGGTGGGGAGTGGAACAAAAGGAGACATTTTACTTAACTGATCCACCGCCACCCAGATGACAGTATACCCCCTAGAGCAGGGGAGCCCAGACTTTTCTACATTGGGATCTACACTTGACAGCTGGTCCCCATCAGGAGATCTACCTTGGTAAAGTGCAGAAATTTTAGACCCTGCCCATTTTTGGCCACACCTCCTAATTACCATGTTCATGTTACAAAATTTGGATGGTTATAAAAGTTTAAACACACTCCCTTTCCCTCCATGTTTGCTGCGCGGCCCTCCCTTCCACTCTGTGATTGTTGCTTTCAGCCTTCCCTTTTATGTCCCGGTGGGGCACTAACTCATAAGCAGTTTAAACATATGTTTATGTAAATAACCCCAAATTTTTATGCAGTAGATATGAGGAGGAGCATTAAAATGAATCTACTGTGAAGTTCAATGACCTCAAATTCTGAGGGCTACACAGTTGTAAAGGTTCCAGGGCCAGGGTGTATTAACACAGTAGAATTTTATTTAGAATTTTAGAGGCTCTTGCCATTCAGAGAATGGCCATTATTGCTATTATGTGTGTCACGCAGGAGTTGCGGTTGAACAGCAGTTGAAGGGCTCAGTGACGGCAAGAATGTTCCTACTGTCCCCCACGCAGTGGCATTGGAGGGGTTACACATTGAGCCAGGCCATGTGTTCTGTCACGGACAGTGCTGGGGGGCTGATCTCATGTTCTGCGCATCCCACAGTTGGCTTACACATTCTGGGGAACTGAGTGTCAGAAGCCCAAGTAGGGGCGGGTCGCTATCTATCCGGGTCACCTCACCCTCTGTCTTGCTTTGGAAACTTTGCACAAACTTTGGATTTGTGAGGGAACCCGCTACCCTGGGTGGCATGCCCCTCATGGTGGGCTTCCTCTCATAGCTTGGCTTTAGGTAAATGGGTTTAATTACCACAAAATAAGTGGGAAATGCAAATGTGGATTTTTGTAAGAAAGAAAAAACACTTCCAATTAAAAATGGAAAAACACAGGTGCAGCGTGGGACACAGAGTCACAATCCCAGGCTACACATGCCTGCACCTCTGCTTTGGCTGAGCTGGTAAGTGACCCAGGCAACCCCCACCCCTTGCACTGGCAGAATGAGATGCACGCCAGAGGTATGGGGGGCCCACTAGTTGGCTCTTTTCCCAGGGCCTACCAAGGCCTTAAAATGGCCCTGGTCCTCCCTAGGGCTGGAGACAAAGCTTCTAGATAGAGCATCTGCTTTCACATTCTTTACCCCCGGCCTGTAAGTAATAATAAAGTTGGGCATGATGAACAGTTTTGTTGGGAGAATGAATTAAAATGTCAAGATATGCCACAACATATTGACCCAAAAGATCATGAAAGAAATAAACAAACTTCTGGAAGATGGCTGGGTGATTACATAAACCAAAGTGCATTTTGCAAAATGTATCAGTTAATAGTGCTGCTTCAGTAGAATTCGGCACTGAAATCCATTTCTCAAAAGAGCATACAGATTTTTTTATATTTCATATTGAAATCTGAAATGGGGCTAAACATATTGTCAATTTCCCTGGTGCCCCAAGTCATGTGACTTGTGCTCTGATAAACTTCAGTCACTCTTTACTGCTGTTCTGCAAGCTGGAGTGATATCCCAGCAACAACAGATCAATGGGAAGGTAACCAGATAGCAGCTCCCTAACACAAGATAACAGCTGCCTGGTAGATCTAAGAACAGCACTCAATTTGTAAAAACCCATGTCCCACTGAGACTCCTTCAGTTACATTGAGAAGGAAAAACAACAGCCTGCCAGCAGGAGTTCCCTCCTAAAGTGCAGGCACAAGTCACATGACCAGGGGCAGCTGGGAAATTGACAAAATGTCTAGCCCCGTTTCAGATTTCAGAATTGAATATAACAAAATCTGTTTGCTCTTTTGAGAAATGGATTTCAGTGCAGAATTCTGCTGGAGTAGCAATATTTTCTGATGCGTTTTCCCATTACAGTATCCCTTTAAGTGAATTTCGGTATGGGCTCTCTTATCCAGAAACCAGTTTTCCCTTAATTTCTGAATTACAGGTAGCAACTATCCAATAGACTCCATTTTAATCATATTAAATATACCTTGTACTTGAACATTAATCCTTATTAGAGACAAAACAATCCTATTAGGTTAATTTGGAGGAAACATACTAGAAAATATAGTGGGAAGGCATTCTTTCTAAAATGTAAGTTTGTATTATTTAATTGGCTGGTATGAACTTGATGGGGGAGTTCACCATTTGGTAAAGTTACTTTAAAAAAGTAGTTAACGGCTGTAGTTGCAGTAGCAGGTTATAGCAATTATTATGGTTACATCCCAGTTTACTCCTGCTCCCTTTTCCATACCTAAATAACACATGCTGTTTGCCTTTATTCCTTAGCACCAACAATCTAGTTAAAATAATATGTAATAATAAGGCTGTAAAATCAGAATCAGAATCAGAATCAGAATGGGCTTTATTGCCAGGTATGTTTTCACATACTAGGAATTTGTTTAAGTGACAGAGCTCAACAGACACGGGTAATAAAAAGAGTATAAACAAGTATACAGAATGTACAAAATATACAGAATACAAAGAATAATGTGCAATTAGCAAATAAAGTGTTGTATGTACTACATGAGTTGTTAAGTGTTCATGACATGGACTGCTTGGGGGAAGAAACTGTTCCTGTGTCTGGTCGTTTTAGTGCTAAGTGCTCTGTAGCGTCGACCAGATGGCAACATATTGAAAAGGGAGTGAGCTGGGTGTGAGGGGTCCAGAGTGATTGTCTTAGCTCTTACTCTCACTCTGGATAAGTACAGATCTTGGAGAGTGGGAAGGCGTGTTCCAATGATTTTCTCCGCAGTCCTGGCTACCCTGTGCAGTCTCCTGAGGTCAGATTTGGCAGCTGAGCTGAACCAGACAGAACCAGACAAATACTATGTATTGTGTTCATTGACCAGGGCATTTAATGACTGTGTGCTCTAGGCCTTGCCATAAACCCAGCATTTCTATGTTTTGAGTGAGCGTCTGTGTTCATCTGAGCACATGGGCATGAGACAAGTTGATTCCAGGAAGAATGTTTAGTGTATATTTCACCTGATTCAGCATTCCCAACCAAACCTTTCTTGATTTTGTATGCACTACTACATGCCCCCGGAATTTGGCATGAGGAATGTAAATTTAGCAGAGAGGTGCTGGCATTTACTGTGGGTGCTGCTCTCACTCACATCCATTAAGAATTCTCTCACAAAACATCCATTAAGAATTAAATCATCTCATTAGAGGAACAAAGAACAAGCTAAGAGCTTCACATTCCTACAAGGCAGTGGTTTGTCAGACACAGCTTTCAATTGCTGAAAATGAAAGGTGCAAGAAAAATACAGGACTTCAGTTTCAGTTGAAGTTGTATAAAAAGCATGGATGTGTGCATGTCCAAATCCATAATCCTGTATATGAGAGCTCAAAAGACAGAATAAATACCTACAGCTGTCTAAATGTAGCACTGGCTTTGTGCTGTGGAGAGATAGATTGTGATTTAACTAGGTGACAACACGAATATCCCTTGAAGTTCAAAATTTAAAAAAAACCTAATCTGCCTTATTGTTTGTAAGCTAGATGCCACCAATTATTTCCATGGAATGCAGCACTTTCATGCTTTTTAGTTTGATATTATTGAACCTGCTGCAAATTTTCTGGAGATCTGTGGTTTTCTTGGAAATGTCTCCATACACCACCTTATCTAAGAATTTCTTGAAAGCATGGTGTGATATCCTTCAAGATGGAATGCCCTACTGAAATTCCTCTTTGACTTGAGAATGTTGAGGCTGAATTATGATTGGCTCTTTGGGATGACAACCTATAATAAGGGGACACTGAACCACTGATCATTTTATTCCATCTGTATTTTATTGCAATGAATCAGCCGGTAGTATTTCTGTGTCTGTTTAAAAGTACTGATCTTATTGGTTGCTAAAGGTTACTGCACCTGGGCAAACCTTTTGCGTTTTACATATAGGGGGAAATATGATTTTTTGTGTTTCTAATGAAAGTATTCATCATGGTGTCTCTTCAATATCTGACCCATCTTCCTACAACAGGAGAAAAGGCAGTAGGTAAATAGACGTTATACAATTATACAGTTCAGTAGAGGTGATATGAAAATATTTTTCACCCATGTCAAATTATATCTATCCTATAAGAAGACAGAACAGAGGCAATCAGGTCTGATATAGTCCATCTATGAGAGTGTCCCAATATTGTTCATGTTGCTGTAGATCACTATTGTGCCCTAGTGCATAGGACTGTGCAGTTTAGAACTGACTGAAAAGAAATGATGTCCAATCTCCAGTAGCCTTCAATTCAGGAGGGGTTTCAAGAGGGTTACCATTGTAGTACTATCAGTTCACACAGTTAGGTCAAGAAGACATCAAGAGAGGATGATAATTTATAATTTCATATTGGGCAGGGATTAGAAACAAAAGGCCAAACATTCATCAGATTATCTAATAGCATTTTAATCACTCTCTTTAGAAAAAGCCCTTGGTTAAAATCACCCCTTCCTGAAACATTTTACAGTACAGAATATTACAGTTCATCCCTGGTGTAAAAACTAATTATGGGAAAACCTACATACAGTAGATATAAGGGGACAATATAAATGTGCACTGGTGTATAGTGATAACGGAAATTTTTCACCAGACATGGATTCTCTGTGAAAGTCTGCATTTCTCCTTTTTGAATATATTTGGCAATCCATGGCCAGTTTGTGACTATGAAAACTTTTGCCATGAAAAAATTGTAGTGAAACTAGGGATGCACCGAATCCAGGATTCAGTTCGGGATTCGGCCAGGATTAGGCCTTTTTTCAGCAGGATTCAGATTTGGCCGAATCCTTCTTTCCGACCGAATCCTAATTTGCATATGCAAATTAGGGGCGGGAGGGAAATCACATGACCTTTTGTTACAAAACAAGAAAGTAAAAATGGTTTCCCCCTTCCCACGCCTAATTTGCATATGAAAATCGTATTCGATTCAGTAATCGGCCAAATCTTTTGCAACAGATTTGAGGGTTCGGCCGAATCCAAAATAGTGGATTTGGTGCATCCCTAAGTAGTGATGGGCGAATTTATTCGCCAGGGGCGAATTCGCGGCGAATTCCCGCGATTCGCCGCTGGCGAATAAATTCGCAAAACCGCCAAAAAATTTCGCCCAAAAAAATTCGCCGCGCAAAAACGAGTCGCGCGGCGTTTTTGACGCGACGTGCCGAAAACGACGCGACGCGCCGGAAATGACGTGACGCGCCAGAAATGACGCGACGCGTCGGAAATGACGCGACACGCGTCAAAAACTACGAGACGTGCGTCAAAAATGACAAGCAACTCGTTTCGCGAATCGGCGGAAAATTCGCGAATTTCTCTGGAAATCCCAATGGTAAGATATTCCATATAACATGTTAAGTTAAGTTAATTTGATGGCCAGAATGTGAGATAGATAGGACTAGACCAGATATTTGTCAGAAAAGACCAAGCCCATCTGCAAGATGTCCTATCTAAGATGATTCTCTTTGGGTTGGCTTCACAAATACAACATTGCCAAGCAGTAGGGCACAATCCTCATACCTGCCTGACCAGGGCTCCTGGTGATCTGGGCTGCTTAGGGATCATCATAAATGATCAAAACAGCACAAGTCAAATAATATCTGCCAGAAGCCGATACAGCAAGACTGATTAATAATCAGAATATACAGACTGCTCTGGATCCTGTGTTGTCATGTAATCTAATGTGGATTTTATAGTTTTTGTATTGTTTAATACAAACTTTCTCCAACTCTGTAGAACCAGTAGCTGCAGAAAAGTAATCCTCCAAATAGAATCCCAGTTTATCTGTTTAAATCTGGCTCCATGATCTCTGTACCTGCAGCTGGAGTTGGAAACAGTAAAGGGGATATAAATAGTGATGGGCGAATTTATTCGCCAGGGGCGAATTCGCAGCGAATTCCCACGATTCGCCGCTGGCGAAAAAATTAGCAAAACGCCAGTGAAAATGCGCAGAAAAAAATTTTGCTGAAAATTTTTCGGTAAAGCGAAATGGGGTAGATTCGCCCATCACTAGATATAAAGGCAAAACTAAAATCCAATACAAATCTCTGCACAGTTGCTGACTGCTCTACAGAGAAACAAATCTGCTGGAGTTCTGCTCCCCCTGCTGTTCATAAGTATGATTGTTTCCCTGCAGAGCAGTTAGGGACCATCCGACAATTCCTATTCATAGAAGTAAATTAAGGGAGAATTTCACTGCATACAGTTAGGTTTCTTATAAAAACTGTACACTTTTTTTTATTAAAGTATATTGGACATAAGTTTTGTTTTCATTAAAGTAAAAATGGGATTTTATTTTGTTTGCCTTTAGTTGCCCTTTAACGGGTTTCTTAAATTGAAAGATGTGATGGCGCCCTTCATCTTTATGGGTCCTTTGCCTAATGATTAAAGCCACTCTGTGCCTGTACATAGGGTTATATGTAGGTCCACCTTAAGACATCAATGGTGCAGACGTGAAAATGTATCTGCTCATTGTTCTCTGTATTTCTGTCTCTGCTCTGCTTCCAGCTCACACAATCAATTTGCTTAATTAGTTTTTAATCAGAAAAAGATTACCAGGTACCTGAGAGTGGGAGGATTGTAGGTGCTTCATTATGATGGGAATGAGATTTTTCTAATGTAATAAGACAATCTCTGCGGTTTCCGATCAGAACAAACATAAATAAAGCTGTTTATCAAAGTGAGGGAAGTAGAAAAAGAGGAAGTACCCAGCTTTACACTGTGATAGTTCATCAGCTCTAGGCTTATTCCCTTTGTGGCCTAACTTTAATCAAGAGTCAATTATGGATATTAAAGAGCTAGATGGTAAACTCATGTGTTTAGGGCATTTATATATCTTACTTGTTTTCTCGTAACTGCTGTATTTTCCCCTTAAGTTTGTGGATGAGATATATCTCACCGGAGTAATGATGGCTGCTGCTTCTGATAGGAATAAAAGCAAATATGCAGATATGGCTCCCTTAATATGTTATCCAAATACATTTTTTTATGAAGATAGAAGGTCCTTCTCCATAATTGTCCTATTAGGAGGTAATCTGAGTTTTAAATAAAGAGAGCGGAAGTCATTAAGGGTCAATTATGAGTGCAAGTTAGGTTTGCCCCCTGTCTGGTTTTGACCCAGAGAACACGGTTTTTCATGGGGAGAGTGAAAGCCTTCTGCCCTGTTTTCAACAGTCTAAAAACCAGGCAGAAATCCTCGCAATTAGGCCTGATGGATACAATAGCCCCCACTAATGAAGTCATCACGCTGCCACCTGCCCAGTGGTGACCAGTGCCAACATAATTGCACCTTCAGAGAAGGTGTAACCCTAATGCAAGGGTCCAACAAATGTATCCAAACCTGCACTCCCTGGCCTTCCGCGTGCTGTACTCCCGGTGCTCAATGATGGAGGTATCGGCACCCTCCCAATCCAGTAGGTACAAAATTCAATGGCACTAGGGGCAGGTAGTGATGGGTGAATCTGGGGCCTTTCAAGAGAAATTCGTGAAACGGCAAAAAATTTACGAAACGCTACTGGCGATTAGTTTGGGATGCAGATGTCTTTTTGGACGCAGGTGTTCATTTTTGGACGCCGGCGCACATTCCCTGGCATCTCGTTTTGGACGCTGGCATCCATTTTTTCGATGGCGGTGAATTTTTGCAGGTGTTTTGCGAATTTATTTGCCGGTGGTGAATCACAGGCATTCGCCGCTAATTTGAGCCAGGCAAATAAATTCGCCTATCACTAGTGGCAGGTGCAAGCAGGGTCAAACCCCTGCGCTTATTCATGAACAAAGCAATGTTTCAGGGTGTTACCCAGAAACGTTGCTTTGTCCACAAATAAATGCATGGGCTTGACCCTGCCACAAGTGCCATTGAATTTTGTAACCTTAATGCAAGATCAAAGTGCAATTAGGTGGACACAATTTACCATGTTTTTTACCCAGAAAGCAATATTATTTCCAACTTTTCCATCATGATAGTGGGCCCACAAGGGGTAGTTGCATCTGATGCACCAAATAGGCCCTGTAGTGATTTTCAAGTCGGGACTGGGATTCACAATATGCCCTAGCATAACAATGCACAGAAGTTCAAGTCGCCCCCCACCAGCCCAATAAATAGTCTATGTCAATTTACAGCAGCCCCTCTGGCATTTGCCAAAACCCGCCAGTCTGAGCCTGGTGATTTTAATATAAACTGGATAAAAAATTGTATAATTTATAGCACTTGGAGTCAAAACAATGTCTGCACTTTGTTCTTTAGAAGCAAGTCTACTGTGCCAAGTATTACAGCACCAAATGGAAACCATGGAAGTACTTCCATCTTAAAGATGGTGGTAGAACTGGAACTCCTCTGTGTCAATAGTAAATGGTGGACACCCAAATTCAAGAAACCTGTTTAGAGGGAAGTACCTTCAATAAATGGCATCAGTATGAGCAACATCTGTGTCCATTTTGCATTACCCCAACTCTGGTGGGAAATTAACCTTCTCGGATATGATATTTAGATTCATCTCAACCCTTTAAGACGTGAAGACGTCCCAAGTCATGTCCTGTCCTGCCAATTAGGAGGCATTGATTTCTAACCTGACATAAAATGAATTTTCTTGGTGTCTGGTCTTAATTGGGTCATGTGCCAGATGTAGTTGTGCACCTTAATGTCTTCTTTCTTCCCTGCAGACCAATCAGATGCCTCTGTGAACAGGGCATGCACCCATCTCCTCCCTATGTCTCCCTCCTACAGATCCGCCGATTGCCGGCAAGTGTAATTTCAGTTTTTATGCCTGAACAGTCTAGCAGAAAAATTATAAACAGTAAAATTCACTGGATTTACACTGAGTTCATTACATGTACTTTTCATTGTTTTGACATTTTCCCTGAAAAATTGCCTCGGCGTGGATCAAAAATAATAGTGACATAGCAGGATATACATTTAATATGGGTAATTAAATGTTACTTTTGATTTACACATTCGCTTTAACGTTAGCCACAAATCAACACAGGCAGATTTTTGTTTCCAGCGTATACCCACTGAAATTGAATGTCTTCAGCTTGATTGGCCATAGTAGATATATCGTTGCTTAGAGATTTGTTTCCTTATTTCTGTATGTATTATTTGATACAGTATACTGCCTCAGACATTAAATCAGCAATAGAAGCTTACAGTAAGTCACTGTAATAAATACAATCTGGCAGGTAGATGTGACGTCTGTCCTTAAAAATGCAGATCATTTAGGGTCACCAGGATAACATTTGGGGGCAGATTTACTAAGGGCCAAATTGTCAAAGGCTTTTAGCCCTCGAATCCGACCCGCGAATAATTGGCGAATAAAAATTCACCAATATAGAAAAAAATATTCACAGGTTTTGAGTGCTTTTCGGATATTCGCAAGAATCGTACGCAAAATTTGTATGAATCGAATATTCGCAGCGTTCGATTGTACCAATAATAATCGATAAGAAAACTTAAATAAAAGCCTATGGGGGCTTCCCATAGGCTTCTTAAGCAATTTGGTAGGTTCAATCTGGCGAAGTAGGCAGTCGAATAAAAATTTAAGGGGCAAGTTCTTCGACCAGTGAATAGTCGAGCGACTGAATATATATTTATTCAATCTATTCTATCTGTTTGATGCGACCAAACATTTCATAATTTGAATATTCGAATATTTGCACAAAATAGACTATTCGAGCGCATGTTTGAATCCTTCACACGAATTTGATAAATCTGCCCCTTGATGTTGGACTTTAATCAGAAGGAGAGGTTGTGTATAAAGGTGTGTTGATTGGTTATACAGTAAGCCTGGTTCCTAAATTTAAAGGACAACTATACCTCCAAACTGAATACTTAAGCAACAGATGGTTTATATCATTAATTCATTTATATCATTATATTAAGTGGCATATTAAATAATCTTACCTAACTGGTACATATAGTTAAGTAAATATTGACCTTTTACATCTCTTGCCTTGAACCACCATTTCTTCTAGTCTGAAGGGGTTGCCTCTGGTGATCCTCTTTATGGGTAAAAAGGTCCCCTGATATTTGTCTATAATGTCCTCTAATGTATTTGTAAAGTGTAATCATGTCCCCTCGCAAGCGCCTTTTTTCCATAGAAAACCACTCCAGCCTTGACAGTCTACCCTCATAATTTAAGTCTTCCCTCATCCCTCTAACCAGTTTAGTTGCACTTAGTCTCTGCACTCTCTCCAGCTCATTTATATCTCTCCTAAGGACTGGAGTCCAAAACTGCACTGCATACTCCAGATGAGCTCTTACTAGGGATCTATAAAGAGGTATAATTATGTTTTCATCCCTTGAGTTTATGCCCTTTTTTATGCAGGACAGAACTTTATTTGCTTTAGTAGCTACAGAATGACACTGCCCAGAATTAGACAACTTGTTATGTATAAAAACCCCAAGATCCTTCTCACTTAAGGAAACTCCCAACACACTGCCATTTAGTGTATAATTGCATTTATATTATTTTTGCCAAAGTGCAAAACCTGCATTTATCAACATTGAACCTCATTTTCCAGTTTGCTGCCCAGTTTCCCAACTTAGACAGATCACTCTGCAAAGTGGCAGCATCCTGCAAGGAACCTACAGTTCTGCACAATTTAGTATCATCTGCAAAAATAGAAACCGTACTTTCAATGCCCACATCCAGGTCATTAATAAACAAGTTGAAAAGCAAGGGACCCAGTACAGAGGTACCCCACAACATTGGTCCAATTAGAAAATGTTCCATTTACCACCACTCTTTGAAGTCTATCTTTTAGCCAGTTCTCTGTCCAGTTACAAATACTGTTCCAGGCCAACATTCCTTAATTTAACCAGTAACCTTCTGTGTGGCACTGTATCAAATGCTTTAGCAAAGTCTAAGTAAATCACATCCACAGCCATCCCAGAATCGAGGTCCCTGCTTACCTTCTCATAAAATGAAATTAAGTTAGTCTGGCAAGATCTATTATGCATAAAACCATGCTGGCACAAACTCATAGTATTGATATTTGCTATGAAGTCCAGTATCCTATCCTTTATTAATCATTCGAAATGCTTTCCTAACACTGACGTCAGACTAACTGGCCTATAGTTTTGATGCAGAGCATGGGATCCCTTTTTGAATAGCGGCACCACATTAGCTATTCACCAGTCTCTCGGCACCATGCCAGACCACAATGATGAATCAAAAGACACAACTCTGTCTGTTAATTGGCTCATATGACTTAAGGGTAGGGACAGACAGGGAGATTCGGGGAGATTCTGTCGCCTGCTAAAAACGCCAGGCGACAAAATCTCCCCGAATCTCCCTGTCTGTCCCTACCCTTAAGAGATACGGACACCAGAAAATAACCTTTTTTAAAACAATCAACATATAGGGGCAGATTTATCATTATTCACTAATTTGAGGGCAAAAAGCCCTTGAATTAGCCAAAAATATGACTTTCGAATTTAAATTCGATAAAATCGTATGAAATATTCACTAGTTTTGAGCGCTATTCGATTTCTCGATTTTTTCGAACGAAAATCATGCAATTTTGTTTGATCGTTCCAAAAAAATCATACGATTCGAACGATCGAATCGTTCGATCGTAGGATTTCGATTAGAGTAGGTAATAGAAAAAAAAGCCTATGTGGGATTCCCATAGGCTTCTATTACAATTAGGTAGCTTTAATCTGGCGAACTAGGCAGTTGAATTTAAACTTAGAGTGCTTCAACGATCAAATAGTCAAATAGAATTTTATTGGATCTATACAATTCAATCGAATCTGCTAAATTCTATGTTTGAAGAGACCTAATTTGCATATTCGAAGTTCGGAAAAAATCGTAGAATCGGAATTCGATCGAATTTGATAGAATTTCGAATCCTTCACACGAATTTAGTAAATGGGACCCTAAATGTAGATTAATATTTTGAAAAGAATATTTTCAGTGTCAGCATCACTTTAACATGTTTGGTTTGTTTGTGTGCACTGTGAATTGTAGGATTCCAGGGGTGACACATTTTTTAAAATGGCAATATTCTATTTATGATTACCCAATGGCACATACTAATAAAAAAGTATATTATTATGCTTATGGTTTATTTACATGAAGCAGGGTTTTACATGCGAGTTGTTTTATGCAATATCTTTTTCTAGAGACCTACATTGTTCGGGGTATAGTTTTCCTTTATTAAGCCCTATACCATAATAAAAGAGAATTTTACCATGTTTGAACTCATAGTACAAAAGTAAAATTGGCTCCTCCTCAAATTGTCCTTAAAGGGATTCTGTCATGAGTTTTATGATGTAGTTTTTATTTCTAAATTACACTGTTTACACTGCAATTAATTCATTGTACAATATAAAATTTCATTCCAGAACCAGCAAGTGTATTTTTTTTAGTTGTAATATTGGTGTGTTGTTAGCCATCTCAGGTCATTTTGCCATGTGATTTAGGACAGAACTGCTTTCTGGCAGCTGTTGTTTCTCAATGTAACTGAATGTGTCCCAGTGGGACCTGGATTTTACTATTGAGTGTTGTTCTTAGGTCTACCAGGCAGCTTTGATCTTGTGCTAGGGAGCTGTTTTCTGGTTACCTTCCAATTGTTCTGTTGTTAGGCTGCTGGGGGGGAGAGGGTGATATCACTCCAAAGTGACTGAAGTTTATCACAGCAAAATCACATGACTAGGGGCAGCTGGGAAACTGACAATATGTCTAGCCCCATGTCAGATTTCAAAATTAAATATAAAAAAATCTGTTTGCTCTTTTGAGAAATGGATTTCAGTGCAGAATTCTGCTGGAGCAGCATTATTAACTGATGCATTTTGAACATGTTTTCCCATGACCTTTAATGAGGGCCATTTACAATAAAGCACTAGAGATGCAGTAGAGCTCATTTAAAACGCCCTTGCATCCAGGATCAGGCTGTGCTCTGCACCTAGCACTGAACTGGAAATTTTGAGTTAGGTGATGACCTGGCAGGTGCAGGTGGCCCTATCCTTACTACCTGCAAAAGAGCTGGCAGCAACTACTGTACAGGGTTCCATTGAGGCCTGCAATTGCCACACCCTGACTTAAACATCTGTATGGAATGTAAATTAGGGGACAAATAAAGGGCAGCAGGGGGGACACTTATGTAAAGGGGCTGTCTGTGGGCTGGTGGGCACCCATTACTTTAACATGTACAGAATAAGCATGAGCTTTACTGTAGGAAGCATTCATAGTGAAAAAGTGGTGATGAACAAAGACATACTTTATTGACAGCTTCTTGCAGGGAGGCAGGTTAACAGACCAGGGCACTGGTTGCATTAGAGTATGTCATTACACTATGCACAATACTTCTGCAGATTCTCTTCCTCTGTTCCAGGGGTCCTGCTTCCCTTTTTCTCTGCTGTAACCTCACGTACTGTGCCCAAATTTCCACCATAGACCCCCCCCTCTAACCTATATCTAAATCAGGGGTGTCCAATCTTTTGGCTTCCCTGGGCCACATTGGAAAAAGAAAAATTGTCTGGGGCTGGTTGGACACACAAGGTTGGACACCCCTGCAGGTTGGACACTCATGATCTAAATGCTTAATTTCCCTACCTGGTGCTCTGTCGCCACAGGGGCTCTACCCCAATGAATCACTCCTTGTTAGGACAACAGATTGTCCTTTCTCATTAGCCTAACTTCCTTTTACTCCTAGATTGAACTCACACACCACATTCTCTCCTCCTAGTAATAGCCTGGCCACATCGGTCCTGATTCTGCCTCAGGATGTTCCTAGACCAAAAAAAGAAGCGCATTGGCACGGTACTGCCTTATATAGGCTCCTGTAGTGGGTTTCTCCCACAGGCCAACACCTGGGCTAACACCACCAGCTGGCTGAACTACAACATTGATAACTATTTACATTATGAAAAAAAATATTATTTTTCACCTTTCTGCATGTAGGGGCCTCACCGCCCCCTCTTGAATGAATGAATACATTGCTGACAAACACATGGAGCACTGTATTCTTGGGGGGTGAATGCCGGTCTCACTGTTCCTCTTTTTTAATTTTTAATTTATAACATTAAAATATGCATGATTGCTCCCATTTTTTGCAATAAATGAGCACTAAATGTAATAAATGTTAGATATTAATTATTTATTTATATGATGTATAGTCAGAGGGGTGGGGTGGTGATGTAATTGGGGGGTAGTTATGAAATGGGGCTGAGCTGTACCACCATGGAGTGGGGCTATGATGTAGGGATGATTGGGGACCACTTCAATCTTGGAAAAGCATTTTATAACTGGGTAGCCCTTCCAGGAGCCAGGCTGTCCAGGTTAAAAATTGGCAGGTGGCAACCCTATCTCAGAGAACAAATATTATTATCCCCAAATCTTAAACTATCTGACTTACAAATTCAATCCCACGAAGGCTCACTACTCCACAGCTCCATAGTTTTGGAGCAATTAAAAGAATGAACCCAGATTTGTCTCATACCTTAAATGCTCATCAGTGATTTGATGGCTACTTGTCTGCAGATCTCTTTGTGCTCAGCTGTCCATACAAGCTGCATGCAGCACTGCAATGAGAGGGTTAAAGGGGACTGTTGACAGATTCTGGAATAACTCTGGCCTTACACTGCATGTGGGCAGATAATTAAGAAAACAATTCTATCTCATTAGTGCATGTGATGCCGACTGGGAAAGAGAGCAGCCAGAGTAATTGAAATGAGCTGATCCCCTGGAGAGACGGGTCATCCACCCTCCTGTGGACCACTGGCATTTCTGGCTCTGCAAGGAAATTACTTTGATCCTACAATGGAAGGGAGACAAAGACATTTTATGATTATCCATATAGAGGAATATGAGCCAGAGACATGACTGTCCCTTTATGACTAAACCTCGCTTGTTAAATTGCTTGTGTTCGAGAGAATCGTTTCGTTTGTGTCGTGCTGAAAAGAATGGGTTACAAACAGGGCCGCCATTAGAAATCACGGGGTACTGTACAACAAAATTTTCAGGGCCCCCTGGGCCCCGCCCATCCCTGCCCCCAAGCCCCGCCCCAGATCCCGACCACTCCACACCACAGTTAAAACACCACACAGA
>CM044438.1:114301122-114322674 GCA_024363595.1 Xenopus borealis
AGGGAGTTAGTGAGAGTTGAAATGTGAGCATATTTTGATCGGAGAGGGGAAACGGTGAGTTAGTAAAGTTGGTGTGTGGCACATGCTGCTACTGGTGGAGTTTAGTCGCCCAGCAACAAATCGCCTCTTCTTCAGGTGACTTATCTCCCCTAAATGCCATCCTGATGGCTAGAATGTAAATCCATGGTGGGATAGCACTGTGTTCCAAAGTGTTCCGAGTGCCTTCCTGCCGGCTGGAAGGCATTTAGGAGAGATTAGTCACTGTAAGAAAAGGTGATTTATCACTAGGGGACTAATCTCCCCCAGTAGCAGAGTGTGCCACTCCCCTTAAAGATATGACTATTTTATTCAGGTGTCATGGGGTGGGGGGGGTGGCATGTAATTTCCCAAGCAGGAGCAGAAGGGTCACATATGACCTTTGCTGCACCACATGGTACCCAGGGGTATATACGTTTAAATGTCATATCCTGTCAATATCAGATGAGGATGTACACTGGGACTCATGTCATATGACAATGACACTGAAATCCATAATAAGCAGGTAATGGAGACAATTCAGCAATTTTCAAAAATTCTTTTAATTTGCCAGTGAAAAAAAAAAAGGAAAGGGTCACCACGACCTACGGTATAGATTGACCATTCCCCAGTCACATCTCGGGTCGATAGCCAACCTAGACTTGTAATGAGTTGCAACTCAAGCCAATGGATTGGATTGGCCTCCAGACCAGTCAAGTCATATCCGTGGAACTAAACCATCTGTGTTTGTGCTATTATAGACTATCCAACCAATTCCAGAGAACTCATCTTTTGGCTGCTTGATAATATCTGAGTATTTTTCCCTTTAGTCACACAGGGCCTTTTGATAGCCGAATCCAAATCTACAGTATATCCTCTAACCACATAAAGTGTAAATTAGTAAGTCGCCAATTAAATAAAAAAAAAATGTTTGTTAAATGGGAAATCAGTCAAATATCTGGCCTGAGAATTCCACCACATGGTACAATGTACAGGATAGGAAGTCAGAATTGAACATCAGACATAAAAAAGTACAGCTTTTTAATTTAGCGTTGGAATTCAAGGGAAAGAACATTGTATTTCCCGAGGGACAGCAATCAATAACAGAGTGCTGAGTACGTCGCTTATATCTGGCCGAGGGAAGATAGCCTATTAGTTTATTGTATCCTGTTACCACAAAGGAAAAGAGCTTTGGTCTGGTAGGATTTTTTTTTAACCCAATCTGTAGCAGCGCTTCGGAATTCCTTTCAGTGGAATTTAAAGGGTTAACAGATTAAATAATTTGGGGGATAACCCAGGGAAAGGTTCATAAGAACCCCAAACTGAGGAGCTGCTTAACCACCCACAGAGGAGTGGATTTACTATACATAGTGATTAGCGAATCTATCCCGTTTCACCGAAAAATTTGCGAATTTCCAGCGAAATTCACAAATTTTCGCTGGCGTTTCGCGGATTTATTCGCCGGCGCTGAATTCGCCACCTAGTTCCGTTACTGCTCATTGAACTTTTGTTTTAAAAAGTGACCACTTCAAACATTTGCATCAACATCACTATTAAAGACACCCAAATTACTTTTAGAATTCAAATTAACCTAAATGCAAGTGTTCTAGCAAAGTTTCGCTAGGCAGAAATGAACGCTAGTGAAAATTCATTATGAAATGCTTGCACTGCCGAAGTAACACTAGCGAAAATTCACCAGCTTTCAGCTGCTGAGATGCAACTTTGCAGTTTAGTGAATTATGTAGCGGCAAATAATTTGCGCCTGGCGAAGTGGTACGGAGTGTGGGGAAGTGGTCGATGGCGAAAATTCGCCCTTTAGTGAATTTACCCCATAATCTCCAAGCATGTTAAAATAAGTAAATAAGTATTGACCCTACTTGCCCTTTATGCTAGTTGCCCCTTTTCACTGTATTGTGCATCATGGGGGAATAGGTGGAGGGGATTCTTGTGCTTGGGGATGTTTATTAAAGATGTCCTCCGAAGTAGTATCCAATGGCCAATCTAGTGGAAATTTCATATAAAAAAACACCCCAGATCACCTTGCAGAATAAATGTAGCACGAGTTGAATAGATAACACCCCAACAAATATGACACCACATATGGTAGTATACATGGTCAATTTCACATATCATAGTCCCAGAACGCATGATAATATAAATAAAATGTAAATTTCATGTATAATAACCTCAGAATACAACTTTGGATAAATACCAGTGCCAGCTTCATGTATAGTTAGTGATGGGCGAATTTATTCGCCAGGCGCAAATTCGCGACAAATTCCTGTTATTCACCGCCAGCGAAAATTAAAAAAAAAAAAGATACGCGCGCTGAAAATGACGCGACGCACACAGAAAATGACACAAAGTGCCGAAAATTACGCGACTCATGACTCGACTCATTTCGGGAATTTTTTGCCAATTCGCTGGAAATTCTCTAATTTTTCGGTGAAACGGGATAGATTCGCCTATCACTAATTATATAGTGAATGTAGGGTTGCCACCTGTCCGGTTTTGACCCGGACAGCCCGGTATTTTGAAGGGCTACCCGGGTCAATACTTCCTGTCCGGTCTTCCAAATAAGGAAAACCGGGCGGGATTAGCTTGATTGACGCAGCGATTGTCCAATCGGCGATCGCATCGTCATAGCTCCGCCCCATGGGACCCACCCACCGACGTCACTGGCCCGCCCACTGACGTCATGGGCCCGCCCCCCTGTCCGGGTTCAGCCACAGGAAAAGGTGGCAACCCTAAGTGAATGGCAGCGTCTGGATCTTTTCAGCAGCACATGAAGAACCTGCAAGTATGAAGATTGGGGGGGGGGCTGGAGGGGGGCCCATGTTCACATCCTGCACCCAGGCCCCATTGCAGCTAGTTACTTCATTCCCTCAATAGGTGGCATGAGCTCCAGTGCCCCCAGTGCATGCTGTGTCAACAGATGCAACAGACTGGGAAGAGCAACTGGTTCATTTCCGCAATTGTGGCAATCACAAACTTTTCACGACTGCAATGAAGCTGGAATTATGGGAAGAAACACTATATTGTGGGTTAAAACCATGGCAAATACAGCCAAATTGAACTTACGCTCAGAAATCATCCCTAGTGACTCTTATGTCTATGATTTACAGTATAGTATGAGTGGGAGGCAAAAAAAACAAGGGAATCCTGAAACAAAAAGTCTGAAGGCCAAGAATCACTGTTGTTTATTTAAGGCAGTTCCTAAGGATTTGTTTTGACTGTTAATGAACAAAAGTGGTATTCTGGGGACCAACACATTGGGTAATTTGGGTAAAAGTTTTTTTTTTTTTTTGTGGCTGCTGGACTTAAGGGTTATTTCAGCATTCAATGTTTCTTTTAGGGCTTATGCCTACAACTGATTCAGGTTTAGTGCTGTTTCAAAGCGTTTGGGGCTAAGGACTAATGCACAGAAGTGTTCCTCTCCCAGATAATTCGGCATCTTTTGGGGCTAATGAACTGAAATGTTGTTTCTAGTCTAATACATACAAGTGCCCCTTACAAGCCTAATGTATGCAATTGTTCCTGTCAAGGCTCATTCACACAAGCGTATATTCAAGGCTAAATCATGTTCTTTTCAAGGCTTGCAACTGTTTTATCTGCTAGAGCACATGTGTACAGTATATTAAAGGCAGTAGCACAACTGTTTATTCAGAGCTACAGAAGAATACAATTTATTCTGGCTAATGTACACAACTCTTTTGGGGGTTAATGCACATAACTCCAGGGTTTGGGAGTTGACTTGCCAAAGGTGTATTTTGCCATTTAAAGGAAAACTATACCCCCAAAATGAATACTTTAAAGGGCATGTAAAGAGCATGTAAAGGCAAAGAAATAAAATCCCATTTTTACTTTCTTTAATGAAAAAGAAATTAAAAAGAAATCTATCTCCAATGTACTGTCAAATCAATTTATATGGAGGGGTTTACAGGCCCAACAGATGAGGACTGCATCAATGTTACCAATATTTGACCTGATAATGGATGGGCAGGCCCATCTGTGGGCCCCATACATGGGCAAATAAGCTTTAAGCTACTATCAACTTGTGTATGGCCACCTTAAGGCATCACAGGGTATAATGCAGTGGTTCTCAACCTTCCTAATTCTGCGACCCTTTAATACAGTTCCTCATGTTGTGGTGACCCCCAACCATAAAATATAAAAATATTTTCATTGCCAGCCCAGAGCGGATTGTTAGGAATGTAAAGGAGACAGTGTGGCAGCATTATTTTTGCCACACCCATTTTGTGGCCACACCCCAATTACCATGTTAATTTTACAAATTTTAAATGGGCAGGGAGAGTTGTATGGCAGTCCCTACTAAGGAGATATTGAAAGTTGTAGTGCAACTGGCTTCCCTACACAGGTTACTGAACTACAACTCCCAACACCCGGATAGCTATAACCTTGCCCCAGGGCTAGTGGGGAGAGAGATGAACCTGCTCCTGGAACCCCTTAAGAGACCCCTGTGAAAGGGTCGTTCGACCCCCAAAGGGGTCCCGACCCCCAGGTTGAGAACCACTGGTATAATGCAAGGTGAATGCAAGGAAACATCTTTTTCAGGGCTAATGGAGATTAATATTTAAGCCATAGGGGAATATGCACAAAGCAAGTGTGAGTGATAATACACAAAATGGTTTATACACATAAACATGTTTTTATGTTAATTTTATTTAGTATACATGTTTTTATTTCAGGCCAATGAAGGCAAAGAAAAGCATTTTTGTTGGGGTTGATTCTACAAGTATCTATTTAATGGACAATGAATACAAATATAATTTATAGGCCAATACTTTTTCATTGGGACTTAGGCATAGTATGAAATGGTTCATTTTGGCGGGGGAAAGGGAAAATAATAATGAAGGAATAGGTGTTCTTTGGGAGGAACTAATGCACAGCAGTTGTTTGTTCAAACATGGCCCATGTACCTTCCATGGCTCATACCCAGAGCAGGTACAAGCTTGTTCTCTACCTTGCTCCAGACTAATACTCCATACCAGCCATGTGTTGCCCCTGTAGTAAATAACATTGTCAGGAACTGCCTGCGCTGCATAAATAGGAACAAATCTGTGCACTCAATTCTACAAGTACAGAGCTGTGCTTGTAGGCTCACTTTAAATCACCAGTGTGTGTATTCCATCCATGGAAAACTGTTATTACCTGCTCATCATGATTAATATAACATCCCCTGTATTAGCATCAATGTGGGAAACATCATATCCTGAACAATTTTTCCATATTTACCTGGTGGGCCACAAACTATTTTGCTGTGCATTTAAAAGAGTATTTTTTTTTTATCATTTTTTGTTCCTTTGTGCGTAAGTATATAATTGTACAGGGCACTCTGTGCTTAATGGCACAATGGTGCGAAACCAATATGATTGATGGGTTGTTTGACACTTTCTTACCATTTGTGATTAGAGCGCGTATGTGACCTTTCTGCGCTGCACAATGGCGGCTATAATTTAGTCTCTACTTTGCTTCACGTCTGGAATCTGCAAAGCACCGCACGACATGGGTACATCCACTTTACAGTATTCAACTGAATCTACACAATAAATATTCGTCTGTAATTAGTTTACAGAACAGGCATTTTCTCTGGGTTCCTGTGGGGGCAACATGATCGTCCATTGTTCCATAGACAGCTAAAGGGAAATGTTGATAGATTTAAGTTAATTACAGCAGACAGGACAAGATGGCAGCAGATTAGACTCCAGGTCAGTGATGAGAAGGGTCCGGGTGACCCGGGACAAATTAGGATCATAAAAAATGTCCTCAGTTGTTTCTTGTTTGGTATGTCCTAGGTTGCTTCTGAGCATGGAAGCACCACTCAAAGTGGCAGAGTTTAATTAGCAAGTAGCATTTATTGGTCCCTAGGCTGAAAGCAAACAGCTCATTGGCTGATATTAGTTACTAGACCTGGTGCAGACTTTTTCTGTTTGTGACATTTATCCAAATGTGCTGTTTGTATGTACTGTTGGTAACATTAAAGGAATTGTTCAGTATAAAAGTAAAAACTGGGTAAAAAGATAGGCTGCGCAAAATAAAAAATGTTTTCAATATAGTTAGTTAGTCAGTCTGGAGTGACTGTAAGTCTAACATAACAGAACAGAACACTACTTCTTGCTTTTCAGCTCTCTTTTGTTTACACTGACTGGTTACCCTGGTTACCAGGCAGTAACCAATCAGTGAATTGAGTCAGGGCCACTTTGGTCATAACTGTTGCTTTTGAATCTGAGCTGAATGCTGAGGATCAATTACAAACTCACTGAACAGTTATGTCCCATGTGGCCCCCCTTCAAGTCGCTGACTAACTCAGATTCAGAGAGCTGAAAAGCAGGATGTTGTGTTGTATTCTGTTATGTTAGACATGCACTCACTCCAGCCTTTATACATTACATTTTTGGCTAACTAACTATATTAGAAACATTTTTTTATTTTGCACAGCCTATCTATTTACCCAGTTTTTATTTTTACCCTGAACTGTTCCTTTAAGCATATCGACTTTAAAAGGTCTATATGTCTTTTCTTGAAGGTATCTCACCGTGTTGCCTTTTGCTATGCAATGATCAGCAATACATAAAAAAAAATATATATATATATATACTGTATATTCTATCCTTCAAATCTGAAAGCCGTGCAGCAGCAGCACCTCAAGTGAATTATAGGCAGTGAATTACAGACAGACCATGTAACACTTGTTTCTGGCACTAGGGTGCAGTAGACATCCTTCCCAAAAGTCTTCCATTGTCAGTATCCATTCAGTTTCATACACACGTGTCAAGAGCAAGGGTTGAATGAAGCATAAGGTGAAAGAACGAGGGGGGGGCGGGGACGAGGCTGTTGGAGATGTTCTTGATGATTATTTGACTGCACCCATTAATGATGAAAGTGTTACAGACTAATTACCAGCACTTACCTTTAAGATATTGCAATGATTCCCGTTACGAGCATCAGACTGTCTGTTTTAGAAAAATTATTTTATTTTATTTTCTCCATAAATATTTTATTCACGGTTTTATATTTTTGTGAAAGTTACAGATTCCTGTGCTGGGCGCTGTGGGTAGAACGAAACGCTGACCTAGAAACATAATGTTAAAGTCTGAAAGTCTAGAGTCTGAAAGAAAATACCTTGTCATTCTCAGGAATATGTATGAAACCAGTGATAGAATCTGTAGATTCCAGAACTGAAACATTACTGCTACAGCTCCCCCAATTGTGCTTTGTTTCTAACTTCCCCTTAGGTTGAAGTGCCCATCTTACATCTATGGTGCCCGGAATCACTGCCCAGAATGCCTCTTAGCTTTAGTGCTTATAGAAAACACCTTCTAGGATTAAAACCTCGGAATATCTTAAGTCTAGAAATTATTCTGAAAGGGATACTATCATGGGAAATGACAAAATGCATCAGTTTATAGTGCTGCTCCAGTAGACTTCTGCACTGAAATCAATTTCTCAAAAGAGCAAACAGATTTTTTTATATTTCATTTTGAAATCTGACATGAGGCTAGACATATTGTCAATTTCCCAGCTGCCCCAGGTCATGTGACTTGTGCTCTGATAAACTTACTCTTTACTGCTGTACTACAAGTGTGGTGATATCACCCCCCCCCCCAGCAGCCTAACAACAGAACAATGGGAAGGTAACCAGATAACAGATCCCTAACACAAAATAACATCTGCCTGGTAGATCTAAGAACATCACTCAATAGTAAAAACCCACTGCTTTCCATTCAGTTACATTGAGAAGGAAAAACAACAGCAGTCCCCTTCTAAAATGCTGACACAAGTTACACGACCAGGGGCAGCTGGGATATTGACAAAATGTATTTCCCCATATCAGATATCAAAATTAAATATAAAAAAATCTGTTTGCTCTTTTGAGAAATGGATTTCAGTGCACAATTCTGCTGGGGTAGCACTATTAACTGATGCGTTTTGAAAAACAAATGTTTCCCATGACAGTATCACTTTAAACTCAGTGTCTAAACATCCCTAAGTGTTAGGAAAATGCCGTAGCTGAAAGTTCCCAGTTCAATATACATGGGCAGTTGTGAAAACTCTGTATGAATCAAAGTTTCCCCTGTGACCCCCTGTATTGTCCCTTTAGGTTTACTTTCCCACAAAGTTCAAACTTCTGGTCAGTGCTAGTTCTTACACAGTGACTTGTACCAAGTGTACCAAACTTGTGCCAATTTTGTAGCATTCCAAAAACTGGGAGTATAATGGGAACCTGATCTAATGGCCAATACTATCCCAAAATTAAACAATTGATCTGAAGAAAAAAAAAGATCTGGTCTTCATGTTTTATTTACAAAGGACTTTTATTATACAGCTCTGTATGTGTGGTGACAGGTTACTTTTAAGCTAAAGCTCACTTAGTTTGAGAAACTGAAAGTGCATATTTCCTTCGTTTCTGATATTTTTTTTAATTTTTGGATAGTATCATGTTGAGTGTAGTAGTCACACCCTTTAACAGTTAGCATAGCTGACTAATAGTGTGGATGTTCATGGGGTGAATTATATGCAGGCTAGTTATTTTGGGCTCCTCTTGTTTTTATATAGGTAATGATTGGTTTTAATGGTAGAAGAACCCACAATGCAGTTCAGTGACAATGGGCCTCAAGCAGGGGTTGGATTTCAAGCAGGGATTAATGTTTAAAATATATTGTTATTATTCAGACTTCCAAAAGTTGCATAGTAATTAATTCCATGATTATGTATGGCAGTAAAAACATGGACCTAACAAGGGAGGTTATGAGCTCCTTAAAGGAGAAGGAAACCCTTTTGGCACAAAAGCCCTATCCCCCCCCACCCCGTAGCCCCCCTCCCTCCCCCCGGGCAAATGTCCTTAACTTGCTACTTACCCCTCACCGCAGGTCCTACCCATGGAGTTCAGAGGCGCCATAGTCTTCCTGCGGTTTTCTTCCTGGATCCATCATTGTTTTACAGTGCATGCGCATTAGGAGCATTTGCTGGTTCAGCTCTACTGCCAAAAGTTACGGAGTTGAAATCGGAAAACTTTGTGACTTTCGGTGCATGCCCAATAAAGAAGATGGCACCTCTGAACTCCATGGACAGCACCTGCTCTGAGGGGTAAATTACAAATTTGGGGCATTTGCCCGGGGGGGTAGGCCGAGGGTAGGAGGGAAGGGGCCTACGGGAGAAGGTTTTTTTTTTAAAGGGTTTCCTTCTCCTTTAATATTTGAGAGTAAAAGGTGCTAAGGAGCAGATACAAACCTGTATAGGAAGGACACGTCTAGAGCTCTAAAGGAAACCTTCAATCTCCATTGAGATAAGCCGATCAAGACACTTCTGGGCTGGGCAAGTCTAGTGCATGGCACACAATAGAGGAGGGAATGCTGTCTATAGGAAAAAAACTATGGGCAGACAGTCCAGCAGAAACACCTGTGAAGAGGTGACCAACAATAGCTAGTAGTATGGGGATTAGACTGCACTAAGTGGATAGGAGCAATGGAGCAGGCCAAGGGTCTACATGAACTGTAGCACCACTAGAGAGGTAAGGAAGACTGGGTTCAGATGATAGATCTTGTTTCTTTTCTTATATACTGAGGAGAGGGAGCTTGTTCATTTCTTCTATGAAATCCTGTGCCGGAGACTATCAATTCTCATTCAGTAATGTTAGACAAATAACTACATATAGAGTGTTCCACATCTGCCTGGGGTATTTATCTGCTGCATAGATCCCTATCATCGCATTAAATTTTGGATTTATAGATTACATGATGGAGGTAAAAGCATTAGCCTTGAATGATTGGCACAGGGATGATAGCCCTCTGTTTCTCCCCGCTCACATGCCATTTAATTTTATATCCCTCTTGCTCTGGCCGCTCTAATTGCATCGGGGGGGGATGAGATAGAAAAGAAGATGTAACAAACTACTGGTTCACATTGCTTTTTGCATAAGGCATGGTAACCTGGCTCTTTTCTGACAGTCACAAATAAGCACCAAGTCTGCCGGCGACCTTGGGTTACGGCGTCTGCTTCAAAGATAGAGCAGCTGTTGTGTATTTAGGGAAGGGAAATCTCTGCCATCAGCAAGATGAAGGGAAAGTAACAGAGGATGAGAGTTTGATTTAGTCACTGCATACATTTGCTGCAAGTTACTCAGAAAAAATTTCCATTTGCCAGGGATGTGGGACTTAGAGCCAGCCTCTCCATTCAGCTGCATTACACACACTGGGAAAGGACCACCCTGAATCAATGCGGGGGCGCAGAACGAATAGGGGGCTGAGTTTCTTGATTTGAACATTTGTATTTCAAGAGATTATTTTAAAAAGAAATTAGCCAGGTATACAATATAGTTTTATTGTATATTTCCCAGAGGTCAGGACTCACTGCCTTGACTTTATAATGTGCTATGGTCAATAGTCACCATTCTGCCAGTATAATGTAATGGGAGCAGTAGTACAATTTGGCCTGTGTAAAGGGCAATAAGTGAATCATTAGTCACTTGCTGAAGAATATAGGAACATTAAAATTTAAGAAGGATTCCCTTACAGTTAGAGTTGCTAACTTTTCTTCTGGCCCATACCAGTGGATTAGAGAGAGAGAGGGAGGGAGAGAGAGAGAGAGAGAGAGAGAGAGAGAGAGAGAGATGCTAATGTCCAAAAAAGGCCTGTCAACAAGGGCCACGATTCTTGGGACAAAGCCCCCCAGTTCAAAAGGTGTATAATCACTCAAAAATCAAAAAGATATTATCCCAAGACATCAAATACTTAAAAGTAGTCTTTATTGAAAAATCATGTTAAAATAGGTATACAGACCGCATGGTATTCCGCCTTACATGTTTCATATCCCCTGGTGCCTATGGTTAAGTACCAGGGGGTACCAGGTGAAGAAATAGGTGTAAGCATATGTAAAAGGCGTTATTAAAATTGTACTGAGGAATTAATGTGGGAGAAGAAGCATAAAAGATCATCATTACTGGTTTCCTGAAGATCAAAGGAGAACTAACAAGGACGGGTAATGTTTATACAACTCAAGGGGAGATCAGGGGGAAAAAATAAGGGAGGGTAGAAAATAAAGGGAAAGTGTGCCTAACCACTTGGAATGAGGTAGGGTAAATATAAAGGGCCTTAGTTATGAATGGTATGCTTTATTGTAAAGGGTTCTAGCTGCAAGAATTCTCCTTGGTTGTTCTAAAACTGTGTGGCCTGCTCAAGTTAGGGTAAGATTTGGGCGCATACCCATTTTCTCCCCTTGAAGAACAGTTACTGTAAGTTAAGGTTTATGGAGAAAACTCTTTTGCTGCCCTTGATATTTTTTGAACTATGACTAAATGTATGCTATACACTTATAGTTTTCTATTTATGTAACCTTGTTATAAGCAATAAGCAATGGTGTGCCCATTATAAGCAATGGGGGTGCCCTTTCCAAATTATTTCATACCACAACCCTAAAGTGCCAGGCCACACCGCCTTTTTGTGGGATTATAAAACCAAAAATTTGATGGAAAAGAAAAGCTTGTGGTGAACCTGCCAAATACATAATGTTTCTTAGGAAATGATAAAGCTGCTGAAGCAGCAATTATTTCATAGGAAAAAACAAAAACAAATGGAAAATTATTTAGAGGAGAACTAAACCGTGAAAACGAATACAGCAAGAAATGCATATACTGATCTTATTAAACCACTGTAAATGTTCAGCATCTCTGCAGTAGTAATAGCCCAGTCAGCGACACTGCACATGCTCAGTGGGTTCTGGGCATCTGTCGAGAAGCAAAGCTTAGGGATCCTCACAAATCACCAAAGAGAAAATGAAGTTGGCCTGGCATATAAAGCGATGCTGCATGGCCAATTATTCAATACTGATGCTTATTGGGCTGGTTTCTGAGATGCCATGGACAAATAATCTGAATTATTTATTTATTGCCATTATATCATAACAATTCTATTCGATGTGTACTGTATATTGTGAGTGGGTCCCTAAGCTCAGTAACAGCACAGAGCATGTGAATCAGTGAATCAGAAAAGAAGATGGGGAGCTACTGGGGCATCTACTGGGGAGACACAGATCTTTACTGCTAAAGGGTTTTATTTACCTTGGACTTGTACATTAGAGCAACCATTATGTACCACATTTCTGCCCTTGTTAAGCTAGTTAAGCTTTACTTCTTCTTTAAAGGAATTGTTCAGTATAAAAGTAAAAAAAATGGGTAAATAGATAGGCTGTGCAAAATAAAACATGTTTTCAATATAGTTAGTTAGGCAAAAATTTAATGGATAACAGCTGACGTGAGTGGATGTGTAACATAACAGAACAGAACACTACTTCTTGCTTTTCAGCTCTCTTGGTTTACACTGACTGGTTACCCTGGTTACTAGGCAGTAACCAATCAGTGACTAGAGAGAGGGCCACATGGGTCATAACTGTTGCTTTTGAATCTGAGCTGAATGCTGAGGATCAATTGCAAACTCACTGAACAGTTATGTCCCGTGTGGCCCCCCTTCAAGTCTCTGACTAACTCAGATTTAGAGAGCTGAAAAGCTGGAAGTTGGAATCTGGCTATTATAATAGACATCCAGCCTTTATAGTTTGCATTTTTCCCTGACTAACTTTATTAGAAACTTTTTTTATTTTGCACAGCCTATCTATTTACCTAGTTTTTAATTTTACCCTGAACTGTTCCTTTATGTCTGCAACCATTGTGGGCAGCAGCTGGAACCCAATTGCATTATCCTCTTATAGATAGGGATGTAGCGAACGTCGGAAAAAAAGTTCGCGAACATATTCGCAAACTTGCGTCAAAAACCCCATAGACTTCAATGGGAAGGCGAATTTTAAAAGCTAAAAAAGACATTTCTGGCCAGAAAAATGATTTTAAAGTTGTTTAAAGGGTGCAACGACCTGGACAGTGGCATGCCAGAGGGGGATCAAGGGCAAAAATGTATCTGAAAAATCCATTGTTGACACAGCGCTGCGTTTTGTGCTGTAAAGGGCAGAAATCACACTACATTTCTAAACCTGCGTAATAAACTGCTTTAAAACGTCCGGCGTCTACATGCCAATCAAGTCGTGTAAAGGTTACAGCCTGTTCACACGCAAAGACGAAACGCGGCGCTTACTGCAACGCAAAAAAACGCAAAGAGCTTTAATGAATGAAGAAGAGATCAGTGCCCACAGCAGCTACATACAGAGCACTGCAGTAGAAGGTAGATTACTAGCCAGCAAAGCTACCTAACCTAAAATGTCCCTCAAATCCCTGCACAGTTCTGTCCCTACAATACAGAGCAGTATCAAGTAGATTACTAGCCAGCAAACTTACTATCAACTGTCCCTCAAATCACTAACAGCTCTCTCCCTACACTATCTCTTCCAAGCACACACAGACAGAATGAAAAAACGCTGCAGGGCTTCAGTTTATATATGGAAGGGGAGTGGTCCAGGGGGTGTGGGGGTGGTCCAGGAGGGAGAGCTTCCTGATTGGCTGCCATGTATCTGCTGGTCTGGGGTGAGAGGTGAAAAAAAAGCGCCAGCTAAGGCGAACCCAAAATGGCGAACATCGCGCGACGTTCGCGAACATTCGGCGAGCGCGAACAGCCGATGTTCGCGCGAACAAGTTCGCCGGCGAACAGTTCGCGACATCCCTACTTATAGACTGTAAACTGGAAGTCACAAAGAATTAAATACATATGGCACAATATAGCATGTTTTTTATCCAGAACTCTGGTGCTGGTATGTCATGTCAGTACACTGAAGTGTATCTTATAAAATTTGAGTTCCATGCACCGTTTTGCTAGTTCATAGGGGCATTACATTGGCATGGCATTGACATGTGTCTCTACATCAAGCTGGCTTAATTTTCATAAAGACTAGACTGCTAGATACAAGATCCTATAGATACAGAGAGACATCAGAGAAGAAGGGTAGGATGACATCTTGATGAAAGGATGGGGTAGATCATTAGCATAAAACCCATGGAAGAAAGGATTTGCTCACGAACCAAAAGGAACAAAGGATCAGATAATTTCCTCAACTTCTCCAACTGATTTTTTTTTTTTCCAGAAAGTGTTCTTTGGCTTTTAGCAATTAAAATCAACTTAATTTGACCAAAGAGAAAAGTCATAGAAATGTTTTCATTCAATGGGACATTTCATACAATGCAAGTGTATGGGCAAACACAGTTATGTGTTTTTATATGTTTTCACTCAAGGAGAACGATCAATTTAGTTTATTTACATACAGTATGCAAATTCAGTTTGCAATACGACCAAATCTTTGTGGAGGATATGGTATTCGGCTGAATTTAAAAAAAGCTGTGCATCCCTATATAAGTGACTTTAATTGATGGAATGTGTTGCACGTTGAGTCTGTTGGAGTAGGAGAACATGGTTCTACACCTTTTATAATAGTATTGAAGAAATCGGATCCGCACACACATATTCTTGCAGTTGGGGGGATTCCCCTTTTATTTCACCAAAGATTCAACGTTTCGGGGGGAACAGTCCTCCCTTCATCAGGATAATCTTACATACACTGTGCACACACCTTTAAACCCAACAACTCCTCCCACTGTGATGTAATTCACAACAGTTAACCCCATCAGGTTGAATCTTTGGTGAAATAAAAGGGGAATCCCCCCAACTGCAAGAATGTGTGTGTGCGGATCCGATTTCTTCAATACTATTGTTGCTAAGGGACCTGGCCGGGTCTACGGGAGTCCAGCACCACATCCAGCAGTGTGAGTAAAGTGCGGGAGTGCGGTGGCAAAAATAACTCTACACCTTTTATAAGCACAAAAGTCCCTAGGATAAAGCAGAGCTCAGAACTCCCCCTGTTATACCCGTGACAGTCAACACACTTCTTCTGTCTATTTGCTTAATTAGATGTTCTTCAAGCTACTTTCTAGAAACTCGTGCAATCTACATAATGTGTTTGTTTAATCCTTCCATATGTACATCGCTTGAAGCAGATTTATTTACTAAGATATGATAAATGGAAACCATATGCAAATATTCTCATATCCAACACTGCCTGTTATAATAATAATAAAGTGTTATTTACACCAAGCGTTTCTCCCCAGGGACAGGGGGAGTTTTATATATGACAGGCAGTGGCCACACGCAACATTAATCATAGTTGGACATCGTCAACAGATCAGGCAGGTTGACCAAAGGCACCAGATACTGCTGGTAGTGGGATTAAGGTCTATGTTAACAATTTTGTAATTAATTTAAAGGGATACTGTCATGGGAAAACGTGTTTTTTTCAAAATGCATCAGTTAAAGGGAAAGGAAAGGCAAAGAAATAAAATCCCATTTTTACTTTCTTTAATGAAAAAGAAATCTATCTCCAATATACTTTAATTTTAAAATGTGTACCGTTTTTATAAGAAACCTGACTGTATGCAGTGAAATTCTCCCTTCATTTAGTGCTTCTGGCAGGGAAACAATCACTTATGAACAGCAGGGGGAGCCCCTGTCTTACTTACCAGCCATGCAGAACTCAAGCAGACCATACTGAGCATGTGCAGTGCCAGTGTCAGACAAAGATGTATAACAAAGTTACAAGATGACAGCCCCCTGTGGCCAACTTTGAAAGCATAAATCATTTGTTTGATTAGGCTTGTGGTGCAGTAAGTTCATGTTTATGTTTAGTATAAAAAATACAGCATTTCTAGCCTTATTCTATTTTACACTTTCCTTGCCCTTTAATAGTGCTGCTCCAGTAGACTTCTGCACTGAAATCCATTTTTCAAAAGAGCAAACAGATTTTTTTTTCTATTCAGTTTTGAAATCTGACATGGGGCTAGCCATTTTGTCAATTTCCCAGCTGCCCCTGGTCATGTGTCTTGTGACAGCACTTTAGGAAGGAATTGTTTTCTGGCAGGCTGTTGTTTTTCCTTCTCAATGTAACTGAATGTAACTGAATAGTGGGACATGGGTTTTTACTATTGAGTGCTGTTCTTAGATCTACCAGGCAGCTGTTATCTTGTGTTATGGAGCTGATATCTGGTTTCCTTGTCATTGTTCTTTTGTCAGGCTGCTGGGTGGGAGAAAGGGAGGGGTTGACATCACTCCAACTTACAGTACAGCAGTAAAGAGTGATTGAAGTTTATCAGAGCACAAGTCACATGACTTGGGGCAGCTGGGACATTGACAAAATGTCTAGCCCCATGTCAGATTTCAAAATGAAATATAAAAAAATATGTTTGCTTTTTTAAGAAATTGATTTCAATGCAAAATTCTTCTGGAGCGGCACTATTAACGGATGCATTTTGAAAAAAATTTTTTTCCCATGACAGTGTCCCTTTAAGGTGGCATAATGACATTATATTTGAGCTGCTTGACTTAAAACTGAGAATTCATATAATTAGTAGATAAGAGGAGGATTCCTCAGCATTATTTTATTTAAGGTTTCTTTTGTTAGATACTAGTGATGGGCGAATTTATTCGCCAGGGCCGAATTCGCGACGAATTCCCGCGATTCGCGAATCACCAGCGAAATTTCGCCCAAAAAACGAGTCGCGCGTAGTTTTTGACACGACGCGCCAAAAATGACGTGAAGCGCGCCGTAAACGACGCGACGCACGCCGTAGACGACGCGATGCGCCGAAAACGACACGCCGCGAATTTTTCGGCGAAGCGAATTGCGGGAGATTCGCCCATCACTATTAGATACAAATTTGATTGTGGCTAGTTATGTGCTGTATTAATATATTAGCAATGAAAATGGCAAGAGGCCACCTCTTTAGACTCAATGAACAGTTTTTTCACCTGAATAATGTACCTCCTGCTGTATACTGTAATATGAGTATATTAGAAGTCACCTTGGAGTTCCATGACCTGTATTAAAGCACAAGGCCTTTTCTAGCATAAAAAACATCAAAAGGCCACCCCTTTAGACTCAAGGAACATTTTTTTCACCTGAACAAGGTGACTTCTAACATCCTCATTTTATACAACAAGTTTCATTGACTCATGTGAGACAAATTACTATATTGTATATAGCTTATTTACTGGGGGATCATTTGTAGGGTTGAACTTGGTGGACTTAGAGTACAGGCTGTATGAGACAGGGAACTCCTTTATACCAGGTCTTTTACTACCAAGCACTTAATCTCTGTATATTTATACATATTTATTGTAATACTTGTCCTCCCTCTACTTATCTACACATACATGGACAGTTGTGTTTTTCAATCCAAATTAACGCTGCAACTAGTGTTTCCCATAAAGATGAGTGAACCATATAGAACACCAGGGAAGGTTCAACCATCTCAGATCAGTAAAAATGCATGGTTATAGAAAAAGGTGATTACATTCCAAAATAACAAGAGATATTTAACAATAAATATCTGAATATATCTGAAGACAACACTTACCCGTCAGTTGAGCACTAAAGGCAACATCCTCAAAATTTGGTTGAAAAAAAAAAAGACACACGTCCATCAAGTTCAACCTTTTAAGTCTATTATAACCTGCCTAACTGCTAGTTGATCAAGAGGAATGCAAAAAAAAAACATTTGTCTTGCACTCTCTATAGTTGTGCTCAATGTCACTCAGTCTATCTGCCTTACATTTTGAAATCACTACTGAGGCATGGCAACCATGCTGCCTGAGCTACCTCCAGACCAGGCCTTAAGCTGGCCATAGACACAAAGATCCGATCATACGAATCCTAAATTCGTATGATTTTCGGATTGTGTGTGGAAGGTCCCGACTTTTGTCTTGCCATGGCAATCGGTTGTTCAGTTGATCAGAAAGGTTAGAAGATTTCTGTTGGCTGCCGATCATATCTCTGCATGTATTGCCAATATGACGATTTTCAGTAAGAGACTGTCAACAGCTTTGTTGGCAGAAACTTTCGTACAATTGCTGTCAGGGGCAGAACATTGGCTGATCTGTTCTTTTACTACTTTATTTAAAAGGATCCTGTCATGAGAAAAATTTTTTTCAAAATGCATCAGTTAATAGTGCTGCTCCAGTAGAATTCTGCACTGAAATCCATTTCTCAAAAAAGCAAACAGATTTGTTTATATTTCATTTTGAAATCTGACATGGGGCTAGACATATTGTCAATTTCCCAGCTGCCCCAAGTTATGTGACTTGTGCTCTGATGAACTTCAATCACTCTTTACTGCTGTACTGCAAGTTGGAGTGATATCACCCTCTCTCTTTCCCCCACCCAGCAGCCTAACAAAAGAACAATGGGAAGGTAACGAGATAACAGCTCCCTAACACAAGATAACAGCTGATGTAGATCTAAGAACAACACTCAATAGTAAGACCCATGTCCCACTGCGTACTATTCAGTTACATTGAGAAGGAAAAACAACAGCCTGCCAGAAAGCAGTCCCCTCCTAAAGTGCTGGCACAAGTCACGTGACATGGGGCAGCTGGGAAATTGACAAAATGGCTAGCCCCATGTCAGATCTCAAAACTGAATATAAAAAAATCTGTTTGCTCTTTTGAGAAATGGATTTCAGTGCAGAAGTCTACTGGAGCAGCACTATTGACTGATGTATTTAAAAACAAAAAAACAAAACATGTTTTCCCATGACAGTTTCCCTTTAAACTGAAGGTTAGTGGCAGGTCAGTAGATGGGGATGTCCAATTGTTCGATGATTCGAACGATCGGATATATGGGGCCGATTTACTAAATTCACGTGAATAGATCGAAGTTCGATCGAATTCAATTGAATTCCGATCGTAGGATTAATTCGATTGGTCGAATATGCAAATTTAGCTTATTCGATCATCGAATAGCAAATGATCGAATAGATTCCAATTAACTAATTTTCGATCGTTCGATCATTCGTTCAGGGAAGGATTTAAAATTTATTTGACTGCCTACTTCGCCAGATCGAACCTACCGAATTGTAATAGAAGCTTATGGGAATCCCCCCCATAGGCTTCTGAGGCTAAGTCCTGATCGAATAGGATTCGTACAATCGAAGTCTTCGATTGTTCAAATTGTACGAATCATTCGAATGATCGAATAATTCATTCGAATAATCGTTATTCGATCGTTATTCGATTGTCGAATGATCGAAGATCGAATAAAAGGGTAGCCTAAAACTATTGAATATTGAGGAAAACGAATATTTTTTGGGGAAGAATAGTAAATTTGCCCCTTTGTGTCTATGGCCAGCTTTAGCTCCAGGGTTGCTTCAGCATCCTGTATAAATTGCTGGAGTGCAGTTGCACCAAAGGAATAGGGCACACACGTCACTCGCATGTGTAAAACTGGAAATTACGCCAGCAAAAAACAGAACTAACACCAGGCAGATTTTGAAAATGTTTGGCAAACCTGTATCCAATTTTATATTTTGGTAAAGCGGAGAATAAGAATAGCCCTATTGCATCAAGAATATTGTCCATTTGCGACCTCAATAATGCCATAATTCTGGGCACAAAAGGCTTTGTGGGAAAAAGCTATAATAATGATGCACTCGAAATTGCACTTGTGAAATTGCACTTGTGGATGTACACAGAGGCTGAATGGTCGAATAGTAAAATCCTTTGACTTCGAAATTCAAATGACTGTCTCTTTAAAAATTCTTCGATTTTTTTGTTTACCAAATAAAAGCTGCCGAAGTGCTATGTTATAGACTATGGGGACCTTCTAGACCATTATTCTAAGTTTTATATTATCGAAGACAAATCCTTCGATCGTGCGCTAAAATCCTTCGAACGATTTTTCTTCGACCGC
Source organism: Xenopus borealis (assembly GCA_024363595.1). NCBI lineage: Eukaryota > Metazoa > Chordata > Amphibia > Anura > Pipidae > Xenopus > Xenopus borealis. The sequence continues at coordinate 114,320,827 of CM044438.1, forward strand.
ATAAATGCCAAATTCGGTGAAAAATCCTTCGACTTCGATATTCGAAGTTTAAGGATTTTAATTCGATGGTCGAATTTCAAAGTATTATCCACTTCGAAATTTGACCTTTTCTAAATCAGCCCTCTAACGTCTTATACAATAATAAAATGATTTCTGGGATGTGAAAAATCAGAATCTGTGAATATGTACCTTTAAGTATAAGGTGTAACTATGATGACTATAATTATTAGGCAAGTACCAAATCCACGGCAATGGTAAAAAGTTCTGTCCATTACTTTCTAGTGTCATTCAGAAATAAAGTAGATTAGGTTCATGTATTGCAAAAAGGGCTAAATATATATATATATATATATATTCTAATGTTTTAGTTAGAAAAGATCAAAGAGTTCTTACATCAAACTATTTTGTTCCACAAGCCCCGTTCTACAGAGTTCCTCACGTGTGTCCCAATAGGAATAATGTCTTGATTTGTAAAAACCAAACAGATTTTGCTTTTGAAAAAAAAAAAGAATCAATTTTAACAGCTGAAAAGTGCTCACTTGGCTTCATAGAAATCTATATTGCTACACAAAATTGATATTGCATTACAAAAATCCATATTCTGCAACTGAATCAATGTTGTTAAACTTAAAGCAATTACATAGACGCATGGGGTTTTAATGCAAGTGATAAAATGCAAGAATGGCCAACGGCAATTTATAGAGTGCAGAAATGACATAACAAGGAAAGTTGTTATATTTTTGTGGTTCCCCAAGAAGCTATTTTTACTCTATCTCCAGGTTCTTGCACTGATAGAGAATTAGCCATTGTCATACTCTTCATTCATTTACCTTGCACAGTAACCAAATTCAGCGTTTGATATCTTAGTTATATATTTTAATATGTTTCATGACATACATGTATATACGAATATAATAATGATGTTATCATATTATTTTAATATATTTAATATAATTTTAAATATATTTAATACAGGCATGGGCTATTATCCAGAATGCTCAGGACCTGGGTCTTTCTGGATAATGGATTTTTCCATAATTTGGATCTTTATACTGTAGAGGGCAGATTTACTAAATTCGTGTGAAGGATTCAAAATTGGATCGAATTTTAAAGAATTTTAAGAATTTTCGAATACCTTTTTTGGCCACTTCGATCATCGAATTTTAAAAATTTGATCAATTCGAGTGATTCGAATAAAAATCTATTCGATCATTCGATGGGCAAATTACTTGCCCTTTAAATTTTTATTTGAATCCCTAGTTCGCCAGATTAAACCTACCGAAGGTCCCATAGGGTTTTCCTATATCGAATATCGAATTCGAAGGATTTTAATTCTATTAATATACAACCCTCGAATTCGACCCTTGATCTCGAATTCGACCCTAGAAAATCATGTAAACATTGTACAAGCCCAATAGGCTGGTTTTGCTTCTAATAAGGATTCATTATATCTTATAAACTTATAAAATGTCCCGATACCAATAATTTGTATACAAATTCAAAAGTTTATTACGTCAGTAATTTTTTTTTTTCTGTAGTGACGGAAGTTCATTTGTTGCCATAAGGTCCAGAGTCAATACCTTCAGCACATTTCATAATTGTCCCCATTGTTCTAGTAGAAGACCCTGATGTGAATAAAATATGATGGCTTTTTTATGTGTATGGGACTTTTCTTGCTTCCAGGAATGATAACTCATTGTTTATATTCATTATAAGTCAATCCAACCAGCAGCACCTCACACATATATATTTATTATTACATTATACATAGTTACATAGTTAAATTGGTTTGAAAAAAGACAAAATCCATCAAGTTCAACCCCTCCAAATTAAAACCCAGCATACACA
>CM044438.1:114325179-114388485 GCA_024363595.1 Xenopus borealis
GGTACAGACAGATCTACACACACATATACTGGCTCATAATTCCACCTGCATTGACAAACTGTCATCACACAAACATTCATGCAGAATGAGAAGGATCTCCAGGCTGGAAGGCAAATCTCTTTTTCCGTCTCTACTGTTTTGAATTCATGTATCACTCTTCATGCCCTTCCACAGTTCTACGAGAGTTTCCGAATATGTTGCTTCCACCTTATAAATAAATGATTCCGTTAATTACCGCCACAAACCACACGCATTCCCACGTGGCAGTTTTAGAACGTATTGCTTGCATTTGCTGCCTTGGGATAAATGGGCTCTGTAGTTTGTAGCCTTAAGGGGTTTGTAGGAGAGAATGTTGTTTTAGATGCGCCATAGAAAAGCCCACCATTCTGCAGCTGGGTTTTTAGCATCCCACTATGATGGGCTTGTTTTCCAGTAATGGCTGCTAATGTGAATGCATTAATGATAAAACATGAAGCACTATTCCCTTTTGTCTATGGGATTTAGATATAGGGCTCATTTATTAGTTACTCTGCATCTGTGTTTCTTGTGCGTGGCATCATTTATTTCAATGCTACAGGTGCATGTGTGGTGGTAGACCTTGGGGTCACTTATAAACACTGGGTAAATTAGCACCTGTGCAGTAACCAGTGATTTGCTTTTTGCTCTGAAAACAAGCACTGAAAGCAATCATCTTTGCTAACATTATGAACATTAAAACCTGGGGTTCCATCTTTATGTGAGCTCTAAAAGTAACCATAGACTGTAGCTCTTGTTTCTGTAGAAAGCATTGATCCGGAAAGAGGGTGCAGGATCTCTTGGATCTCCCATATGGAGAAGATATTCAAGAAGTAAATTGTCTGAGTATTGAACAAAGGATGGGGAATGCAAAGGGATCTTTATTACCCCACCATGCAAAACTGCTTAATTGTCTTTGGATGATAACACCATTGTCTAATACTTCTGTTCATTGAGGTCTTCACTATGACGTGTAAAGGGCCAAAGGGGTATATAGTGTATATGGAGCACCATGAACCTCTTAGAATATTTAACCCTTGTAGCACTTTATTAAAGCGGTGCTTCACTTTAACGTTAACCTTTAGCACGTGGCACATTATATTCTGAGAAACTTTGCACTTGGTTTTCTTTTTTGTGGTTTTTGAGTTATTTAGCTTATTATTCAGCAGCTCTCCAGTTTGCACATTCAGCAGTCTAGTTGCTAGAGTCCAAATTACCTTAGCATCCATGAATTGATTTGAATAGGAGGCTTAAATAGGAACAGGGCAAGATCTAAACAGAAAAGACTAATAAAAGTAGAAATAGTAATAAATACGTAGTCAGTGACCCTCTATTTGAAAGCTGGAAAGAGTCAGAAGAACAAGGCAAATAACTCAAAAACTATAAAAAAAAAAATGAAAACCAGCAGAAAAGTTGCTTAGAATTAGCCATTCTGTAATACAGGTATGGGACCTATTATCCAGAATGTTCGGGACCTGGGGTTTGCCGGATAATGGATCTTTCCGTAATTTGGATCTTTAAACCTTAAGACTAGTAGAAAATCATGTAAACATTAAATACACACAATAGGCTGCTTTTCCTTCCAATAAGGATGAATAATATCTTAGTTGGGACCAAGTACCAGCCACTGTTTTATTATTACAGAGAAAAAGGAAATTATTTTTGAAAATTTAGATTATTTCATTATAATGGAGTCTATGGCAGATAGCCATTCTGTAATTCGGAGCTTTCTGGATACCGGGTTTCCGGATAAGGGATCAAATACCTGTATACTCAAAGATGGACCACTCATTTGGTAAAGGCTTTTAAAAGGCTAGGGATTGTATTTGCAGTAACAGAATAAAGATAAGATGATATATTGTTGGCTCTAGGGATCATTTCATTTGACTTGCCCTGGTGGATATATAATTATACAGTAGAACTGTGACCTTAATTCCTGTAGTTTTCATGTGCTTGGATTGACGCAAACTGCCCTTAAGTTAATAATGATCAAATAACTAAATAAATGGTAAAAATAGAAACTGAAAAAGTGAAAAATGAGAGCGTTTACTCACAGTTCACCCCAGTCCCAGGGTGCAAAATAGTGACAAAAAATGGAAATTTGTGAGGATTTCCTCTAAAGTGAATAATTGCATCCAAAAGATTAGTAAAAGTTCAATCCATTTTGGATTGAACTTGTACTAATCTTTTGGATGCAATTATTCACTTTGGAGGAAATACTCACAAATTTCCATTTTTTTCATGTGCTTGGACCTTATATTGTTACGCACCCATTTTGGATGTATGGCTAATTGTAAGAGGTATCTGCTCCTGATCATTCTACAGCCAAGCTGTTCAACTGGGTCCATTCAAGGCTCAGCATGATGTCATTGGTCCTATTTAGACATATAGCAATGTACCCTTGGGGGATGAAGACAAACACTGAGACCTATATTTTTCTTTATTTCACAGTCTCCATGGATACAGAGCAATACACCTGAATGGGGACAGCTATTGTATACTGTGCTGTGTAGCTGCTCCCTTTAGAACTGCTATACACAACATGGCATGGCAGCTCCAGTTACCCATACGTACACGGCAGAATATATATCGCGGGGGTTCACTGCAAGAGGAGACACACAATAAGCTATTGCCACTCACTATAGGCAAATCGTTCTTATAAATAGAGTATATTATTGTACAGAACACGGTCTCATGCTGTGGATTTTTGTTGTGCTTCTTGTTCTGAATTTCCAGTTGTGATAAGCATAATCACTATACGGAGATGAAGTGAGAACAGCAATTTTAGTTTAGTTTCAGTAGCGCTATTGTGTTTACTCAAGGTCTTTCAGCTGATTACATAGCCATCATTCGGCAAACACTAAATGGGATCGAACGTGATATAATCAACTTCCCTGCGTGGAGATATAACCCTTTCAGTTACACACCCTTTCTAATACACTGCAAAGCCTCATACCTATTACTAGTAATCAGAGATCAGGCCAACCTTTTAATAACCCTGTATGTCCTCTCTCCCAATTCCAATTTAAGCCAAGACAATTGTCAGCTGAAGATTTTAGAAAAAATGGCTTCACTCAATTCTAATTGCAATGAACATACTAAGCTGAGCCATTTCATTACTAACCTCGCTCACTGAAAGGCCTCTTTGTAACAAGAAATTATTACTTACAACAAGGAGTAGGATTATCTAACCCTTTGTTAGGATAAAGGGATAGACCATTCACTGCTTTGCTATAAAGTTGTATTTCTTTAGGGCCCTTACACACATGCGTTTTGGACCTGCGCTCCCCTGCGTTGCGTTTGGCTGCGTTCAGCTGCAGGGGAGCGCAGGTCTAGATGCACCTCATTAATTTCAATGAGGTTGTACCCACGAGACGCGTGTAAGCGCCGAACACAGGTTCAGATGCAGCATGTTGCAGGTCCAAAACGCATCTTAAAGAGATGCTGTCAATAGATGCTGTCATGGCAATCAAAACACATTCTTCTCAAAAGAGCAGACAGATTTTTTATATTCAATTTTGTAATCTGATATGGGGCTAGACATTTTGACAATTTCCCAGCTGTCCCTGGTCATGTGACTTGTGCCAGCACTTTAGGAGGGAACTGCTTTCTGGCAGGCTGTTGTTTTTCCTTCTCAATGTAACTGAAGGAGTCACAGTGGGACATTGGTTTTACTATTGAGTGCTGTTCTTAGATCTACCAGGCAGCTGTTATCTTGTGTTAGGGAGCTGTTATCTGGTTACCTTCCCATTGTTCTGTTGACAATACAGTATGTCTAACCCACGGGTGCCCAAAAGGTAGATCGAGATCTACCAGTAGACCCTGAGCTGGGGATCAGTAGATTTCAAGACTGGCAACAAACAGCTTTTTATATCACCCTGCTATTTCATGCTTTTCATTCAGATATTTATTATGTTAAGGTAAAATAAGAAATAGCTGTTTGTTAATTATAGCAATATACAATTTCCCATTAATCAATATTTAAGTAATATTTTCCATGGAACAAAATGTTAACAATGAGTTTATGGATGTAGATCCTAATGGGACAACATCACTAAAAGTAGACCTTGCATTAGAAAAGTATGGGCACTCCTGGTCTAACCCCATGTCAGATTTCAAAATGAAATATAAAAAAATCTGTTTGCTCTTTTGAGAATTGGATTTCATTGCAGAAGTCTACTGGAGCAGCACTATCAACTGATGCATTTTGAAAAAAAAAAAAGTACCACGACAGTATCCCTTTAATATCCAGTTTTTTTATATATAGGTCTGCCATGTTTGGGCCTACTACAAGGAAGAAAGTATAGTTTACTGGCATGATTATGACATTTCCCTGCACAGGGTATGAGAGACGCTAGATAGTTGCCCCTGCAATGCAGAGTTCCATTTTGGCACTGTCCAAAGCCCAGGCCAAACCCACTTAATCACTGGGCCACACCCCTTCCTAATTTTTCTTAATTGGAAGGCTATGAAAGCTGATAAGTTAGGTTGTAGCCAGCCAACACCGAACAGTGGCTGCTTAGGCAATGTAAAAAAAACTTTAAACAGATAGATGAAATATAAGGAGAACATAAGGAGATTGCAAAAGGAGAACATTTAAATTTACCTCAAAACAAAATTCCTGTAAAATTGTTCAGAGAGCTCTTCTGAGCATTTTTTTTCTAGATTTCAAGATATGATCAGTCTATACACTGCTAATATAATGCATTCCAAAACGACAGCTCCAACTGAACAGCGAATGTTTCTGATGTTTCTCTGCTGGTTGAACTGAACAGCAGGTGGCGCTGTTATTTCATTTATTATAGCAGCAGTTTAAAAAAAAAAAATGATAATATTATGAAAACTAGGAAATAAAATAATGAATGTAAATTGCAAGGGTACCCAGAAGAGCACTCTCTAAGCAATTTATATTAACGCGTTCGGAGGCATTTGATCCCCTTTAATTAATTATCCATTCATTCCTTTCATTTTCCTTTAGAAAAATAGAAATAATTAGGTGTAGTGGCTCTTTAAAGAGGCACTTTAGTGTCCAGTTGTGGATTTATAATATATTGGCTTTTTTACAATCTTTAAAGGGGATATAAACCCAGAAATAAAATTGTGTCAAATAAAAGAAAATGGAAAATTTGCAAAATGATTACATTTTGCCAAATGCATTGAAGTTAATTGCCATATTTTCTTGCTTTTTTTTTCAGAAAAAAATGCATGGAGAAATATTAATACATTAGCATTTTTGTTCTGGCACACAAAGCTGCTTTGTTTTAACGGCAAAACACTATTATTTCTTTCGGGTTTTGATCTATTACTGCATATTTGCTAGTCGTTCATTGAGCAAAATATTTGGGTTTTATTTCCCCTTGAAGTTGCTGAACAAAAAAAAAACCCATTGCCTTAATTTTTCCAAAATTCTCATTGTTTTTATTAGTGATGGGCGAATTTATTCGCCAGGGGCGAATTCCCACGATTCGCCGCTGGCGAATAAATTCGCGAAACGGCAGCAAAAATTTGCCGCAGAAAAATTCGCCGACAAAAACAAGTCATGCGTCGTTTTTGACGCGACGCGCCGAAAACGACGCGAAGCGTGCCAAAAACGATGCGAAGCGCGCCGAAAATGACGCGAAGTGCGCCGAAAACGACGCGTCGGAAACGACGCGACGCGCCGAGTTTGACACGACGCACGTCAAAAAAGACGCGCGACTCGTTTCGCGAATTTTTCGCCAATTCGCGAATTTCTCTGGAAATTTGCGAATTTTTCGGCGAACCGAAACGCGGGAGTTTCGCCCATCACTAGTTTTTATAACACAAACATTTTCCCTGGATTTGCGGCCCCTAGATAATACTGTTTGACAAGAGTCTTAAGATGAAGTTTATTCATCGGCACGTGCAGCTTCCCGCATTTCCAAATAAACACAAATATGCTGAGCAATCAGGCTGCGTGTGTACAGTTCCAGTATCAATATACTTAATGAACATTCTTAGGAAAATGAAGTGCATGCAAATCTGTGAATTGGGGTATCTTTATTTTATCCAGATGTTCAGCTCATGTTAGGAAATAAACTGACAAGTTGTATAAAGTTCAAAAGCAAGAACGTAAACAATTGCTCCTTTAGTTATTTTAATACCTTTCTGTCAGTACCCCAAAACAATATAAAATCAGGACTCAGGAATTAGTGTTTCACAATCTGATTGTAATTTAGCTCTCGCTGACAGTTGCCGTTGGGTGCTGGCAGTTGGACATCAATAACAGTTAAAAGAACTGTAACCGTAAAAGTAAAAACGGAGGCTCTACTGAGCAGTGTGCAATTTACATTTATTGGGTTTTTTTTTTACTAGTTTTCAAAATAATAGCAGTTTGTACACTGGTAATATAGGTATGGGACCTTTTATCCAGAATGCTTGGGACCTGGGGTTTTCCGGATAATGGAGCTTTCTGTAATTTAGAGCTTCATACCTTAAGTCTATTAGAAAATAATTGATACATTAACTAAACCAAATTGACTGGTTTTGCTTCCAATAAGGATTAATGATATCTTGGGATCAAGAACAGTGATGGACGAATTTATTCGCCTGGGGCGAATATGCAGCGAATTCCCGCGATTTGAATTAATTCGCAAAATGCCAATAATTTAATAATTTATACATTAACTAAACCAAATTGGCTGGTTTTTGCTTCCAAAAAGGATTAATTATATCTTAGTTGGGATCAAGAACGGTGATGGACGAATTTATTCGCCTGGGGCGAATTCGCAGCGAAATCCCAAGATTTGTAAAATGTAAAAGGTCAGTAAATTTGTAAAAGGTCAGTAAAAATTCACCTGGCGAAAATTCGCAATGTGCGTCCGCATCCAAAACTAGATGCCAGCAGTATTTCGCAATTTTTTGCCACAAAACGACAAAAATTGGCATATTCGGCAAATCAAAACACAGCCGATTGGCCCATCATTAATCAAGAACAAGCTACTGTTTTATTATAACAGAGAAAAAGGATTATTTGATTACAAAGGAGTCTGTGGGAGAAAATTAGTGTGAAGAGCAGTCTGCTTATATTTCTCTTCATAGTAAGGACTGGGGGGAAAACCTGATAAATCTTCTGATAAATAAAGCAATAGAGAAATGATTATGTGATCCCCTTATATACTGTAGTTATACATAGTTAATATCTTCTCCACCTTCTTGGTCTTTATTTCAAAGATGCTATAGCTAAACATTTTCTGAAATAAGTTCCCTAATAGATTCTCTTTACTGTATTTCAAAGATAAACTTTACAGTTGCTTTTTTTTTCTCCGAAATTCCAGTCAACTAAAATAGCGCCTATTAAAGTCTGTGCATGCTTGTCTTTCCATAAAGCTTTTGATTGTATATAATCATTACCATGGTTCATTTGCAGCTTCTGAATATTTTAACTTTAAATCTGCAATCCTTGTGTGTGTGTGTATATATATATATATATATATATATATATATATAAAACACACAAAGAAAAGTTGTGCTCACCACTGTGGACTTTCTGTACAACTTGAAAGTGAAAGTAAGTCTTAATGCTGTTATGTAAGGGCTGCATGACCTGCTAATAAAGCACTGTTATACTCTCCTCATCCTCGGCTACCAAACACAACAACCACTGATTTTTAAAACCATTAGGCGGGGGTGCAATGAGGCTGTGACCACAAAATAAGAATAGACAAATACAAGAGCTCCTCTGCACTCAACCCATTATCAATATATTTAAGACATTGAGACATTCTGCGCATACAGCTACTAAAAAATGCCTTACCCTTTAAACAAAACAGGGATTGTTTGTCCATATATTGCAATATATTTAAACTGGCCAACTACGTCAAAGTCATCCCATGTCTGGCCAGTCCTACTCTCAATTTCATCTGATTCATTAAGAATTCCATTGCTTATACATTTTACAAAGGGACTAAGTTTTACCTGCAACTTACTTGCTGCTTTCAAAGTAAAACTCTCAAACTTGGTTGCCCTTTTATTAGACACCAGTGGGATCACCTGACTATAGATGAGAGGGGTAGGAGCTACAACAAGGAGCTGGTCACTGCTCCAGTATAACTACAACACACAAAGGTGCACCCCCGCCTAATGGTTTTAAAAATCAGTGGTGAGCACAACTTTTCTTTGTGTGTTGTAGTTATACTGGAGCAGTGACCAGCTCCTTGTTGTAGCCCCCACCCCTTCCCAGCTATAGTCAGGTGATCCCACTGGTGTCTAATAAAAGGGCAGATTGGGAAATTTACTCTGATATAAATAAATATATATTTATAGTATCTCAGTATCTCAATCCTTATTATGTATCTGTAAATTATAATTGAAAAATTAGGTGCTAACTTAATAAACCCGATCTGAAAAAAAAAAGAAAGCGCATGTGTCAGAAACACATCTTCTATTTAGTTTCTTAAAGGAACAGTAAAAATAAAAACTGGGAAGCACCTTTCCCACTCTGGCTCACTTAAGAATGAGCTTAAACCAACCCAATATACAGCTACTCCGATATCTCCTCCAATTATGCCATGCGTTGACCTCATCCTACGACTATGGGACCCAGACCCAAGCAAGCTAATCTCTGTAATATACAAGTCCCTGATTCCTACCCTGGAGAAACCCTTTGATAAGGCAAGGAGCAAATGGGCCGTAGACATACCTTATTTGAATGATGAGATGTGGGCAGAGGCAACTGATGGACTTTATGAATATCTAATCTCCACCAAAGACAAAAGGTGCAGTACAGAATAATTCACAGTACATATATCACCCTGCTAAGGCTAAAAGTAATGGGCAGGAACCCTACCAAGTCATGCCCCAAATGTAACTCTCCAGACACCGGGTTCTTCCACCTATTATGGGCATGTCCAATGGTACATAAGTACTGGGCAGAAGTAGTGAAATACATTGATGAACAAATCCTACTACCTGGCATACCTACTATGCTTACTGGGAGTAATAGAGGTCACAATTCCACTGAATAAGACCAGATCCCTACTAAAGACACTATATTTCTATGCCAAAAAACGTGATGAGCCCCCTTCCCCCACAGGTACAACAATGGGTCCAACTAATAAACAATAAACAATTAACCTATTTGGTAGGGATGCACCAAATCCAGGATTCGGTTCAGGATTCGGGCAGGATTCTGCCTTTTTCAGCAGGATTCAGATTCGGCCGAATCCTTCTGCCTGGCCGAACCGAATCTGAATCCTAATTTGCATATGCAAATTAGGGCCAGGGAGGGAAATAATATGACTTTTTGGCACAGAACAAGGAAGTAAAAAATGTGCTCCCCTTCCCACCCCTAATTTACATATGCAAATTACAGTTTGGATTCGGTTCAGTATTCGGCCGAATCTCCCGACCAACGGGAGAGATCGTTAGCCAACGTTTATATGAACTGCATTATTTTTATAGTGGTTCAATAGTTTCACCAGTTCAGCAATTATTATTATAATTATTATCACATATTTATTAGGCCAACATATTCCACAGTGCTGAACAACTGAAGGGGGTATACACTGAACATACAAATTGCATACAAAAAAAAAAATAACCAATTCAAGAAGTAAAGAAGGCCCTGCCCAAAACTCCTTTGTTATTCAGTAGCCCATCCATCTAATTATTCAATTCCCCCTATGAGAATGTGAGTAATTTAGGGGAATGAAGCAGAGGCATATGGTGTATCAGTGCAGGCCTCAACCATACATAATGCCCATGAAAAATGGTTCATTTAAGATAGTTTTGTTGCTGGACACCAAGATATGTAGAACAGTGACAGAAAATAAAGATGTAGAAGTGCACAAGGCTATAACAATGACATATAGTGATACATATAAAGAGAGAGGAGTGGAGATATTGGGTTAAAGGGAAATACACGGAATGAGATGAAGGCAAGAGGAGAGATACAGATGTCTCCACTGGGTATTTAATAAATGGCAGCTGGTGTGCGGTGAGGGGAGGGGGGAGAAGAAATAGGGGTTGATGGCAGAGAAGCAAATAAAGCAGAATCCAGATGTCTGAATCCACAAACAATTAAACCACTTAAGCCCCAGAAACATCTATTTTATCCAGACAACTGTTAACTTTTAGGAATGCCCTATAATTAGACAACTTTTTTTTTTTATTGGTTTTCATTTTATTAGCTTTTGAATTATTTGTCTTCTTCTTCTACCTCTATCCAGTTGGGGGGGGGGGGCACAGTCAAAAACCTAGTACTCTACAAGGCCAGAATTAAAAAAAAAAAATTATTTTGTACTTTTTGTTACTTCTCTTTCTATTTAGACCCTCTCCTATTCATCATCCAGGCTCTCATTTAAACTACTGCCTGGTTGCTAGGATAAATTGAACTTTAGCAACCAGGCAGGTGCTTTGATTTCACACTGGATTACTGCTGAAGGTAAAGTTGAATAATTCAAAAGCCACAAAAAAAAAAACTGCAAATAGTCTTTGAATATGAATGTCTACATCATACAAATAAGGGACCTGTTATGCAGAATGCTTGGGACCTGGGGATCTTTCCATAATTTGGATCTTGATACCTTTAAGGACTCGATACATGGGCTGATAAAAGCTGCAGACAGATCGAGTCAGAAGCTTTGTGGCCCATGCGTGGTGCCCTCTGATGGGCTTCCCTGCTCAATATCTGGCCAAAAGTCGGCCAGATCTCGATCGGGCAGGTTTAAAAATCCCATTGGATTGCGGCCACATCCTGCGATCAGACCGCCCATTTGGACTGCATAGTGATCCGATCGCTAGGCTCTAGGGCCCACGATCAGATCAGCTGATATAGCCCACCTCAATGTGGGCATTCGGGGAGAGATCCACTAGTTTGGCGCCAAACTAGGACTCTCCCTGTATGGCCATCTTAAGTCCACTAGAAAACCATGCAAACATTAAATAATCCCAATAGGCTGGTTTTGTTTCCAGTAAAGATAAATTGTATCTTAGTTGGGATCAAGTACAAGCTACTGTTTTATTATTACACAGAAAAGGGATTTTTTTTTTTAAAACAATTTGGATTATTTGGATAAAACGGAATCTATGGGAGACGGCCTCTCTGTAATTAAGAGCTTTCTGCGGATCCCATACCAGTACTAAAAGTTAATTTAATGGAGAACCAACCCTTTGAGGCAGGAAGAGTAATTGTAAGGGCAAATCCACTTCCTCAAGGAGAGTGGGACATATGTTGTGAAAAATAAATAATGTATTGCACAGAGCATATAGGATGCCAGTCTCCAATTGGTAACAGATCACTGAGCTGTTGGGTAAAAGAAATGTTATATCTGGTACAGCTGAAAGGGGTGGCTAACCTTAACGTTATCTTTTAGTATGCTATAGATTGGCCAATTCTAAGAAACTTTTCAACTGGCCTTCATTTTTTTTTAAATAAATTGTGAATTATTTATCGTGTTCTTCTAAGTCTTTCCAGCTTTCAAATGAGGGGTCACTGATAGTGATGGGCGAAACTCGTTTCGCGAATTTTTTCGCCAATTCTTCGGCGAAGCGAAACGGGTGAGATTCGCCCATCACTAGTCACTGACCCAATATAAATCAAATGCCTTTTAAGGCTGCAAATGTATTGTTTATGCTACTTTTTATTACTCATCTATCTAATCAGGCCTCTGCTATTCATATTTCAGCCTCCATGCATGGTTTGCTAAGGTAATTTGGACATTAGTAACCAGATAGCTGAAATTGCCAACTGGAGAGCTGCTGAACAAAAAGCTAGATAACTGAAAAACTACAAATTATAAAACATGAAAACCAGTGGCAAAATGTTTCAGAATATCACTGTCTACATCTTACTGAAAGGTAATTTAAAGGTAAACAACCCCCTTTAAGTATGTTGAATCCTCTACAAATGTGGCCCCAAAACTTTAGCACTAGCATTGGACTCTGCATTGCTGGCTAGTAACAATGCACAGAACTCTAAATCCAGTACATGTATGTTATTTACTGTCCATTACATGTCTTCCACATCTGGCAAGGCCTGTGTCTGAGGTTTGGACAGTTGCCCAAAGCTAGGGATGCAATCTTCTCTATAAATAAAATATCCACTTCTAACCCCTATGCTGCCCTAGAACTTCACAGAGCAAGCCAAAGGGCTGAAGTCTAACCATCATCTATAGCTACCGCTCTATCTATTAACAGTAATAGGAGCTAGAAAATAGAACCTAGATATTTTAGGATTCATCTACAGTATATCTGCAAGTGCAATTGCAGTCATCACACTTTGCCCACAGTCAGTTGCATGTAACACCACTTTAATTTAAAGGAGAATTCAGCCCCTGTGTTAAAAAACCCTACCCCTCCAAACCTACATAGACCCCCCTCCCTCCTCCCCCCAGCCTACCTGCTACCCCAGGCCAATACCCCTAATGTTTTACTTACTTTTTACTACTTTACTTACCCCTCGATTCTGTCCAGCGGGGAACCCTAGAGCTACCACAGCCTCTGGATTAGATGGTAGTTCCAATTAACCTTGAGACCTTCTTCACTGCACTTGTAGATGTGCATGTGCCCTATTATTTTACTAACATTTTGCTACATTTAAAGGAAGATTTCTCAATGATTGAAATGAAAATTTGAAAATTTGAAAACTGTCAAGTTTCACTGGGGAGTTATTGAAATTCAGTTCCAGTTGTTAAAAAATTGAATTTGATTCAAATTAAGAACTAAAATTTTGACTATTCAATTAGAATTCAACTCATCCGAGTTGTAAAAATTTGATTTTCTAATAAATTTAGATTGGTTGAATTTCAAATTTATCGGAGTTTAGGGGAGATTTTAAAAACTCACATGAATTCGAAATTCAACCTTTAGGGGCAAATTTACTATTATTCCCCACAATTAGCTCGACCAAATTCGATATTCGATTAGCATTCAATCGTCGAATGCTAATCGAATAGTTTTAGGCTACCTTTTATTCGATATTCGATCATTCGATGATCGAATACAAATTTATTTGATCAGTCGAATAATTTATTCGATCAGTCGAATCAATCATTCGATCATTCAAATGATTTTTACAATTCGAACGATTGAAGACTTCGATCGTTCCAATCCTATTCGATCAGGACTTAGCCTCAGAAGCCTATGGGAGTGCTCGTTTCGACCATTTGCTATTCGATGATCGAATATGCCAAAATTTGCATATTCGACCAAACGAATAAATCCTACATTTGAAATTCGATCGAATTTCGATCTATTCACGTGAATTTAGTACATCGGCTCCTTAGTGTGCCTCCTGTGTCAAATACATTTTATTCCAGCTGCTGCCTGACGTGAACAACAAGAAAATTTTGTAACTCTTTGCTAGGATCATCATGTAGAGATTGTGGAGGCTTATTCATCAAATATCCAGCAGGAGAATCCTGAAAGGTTCCCAGAAATCTCAAATTTTACCATACAGTACATGCTCTTGTTCTATGCTACTTTATGCTACTTCAATATATAGATTTGTGCCACCATGCTTTCTAAGGTGAAAGTCACAGGAAGACCCAATAAAACCATCACTTCCACGTTTCTTCTCTTGAGATACGTTTGCCTAACAAACTTTAATGGGCAATTGTCCAGCTATCATCCATGTCATAAGGGCAATATCAATGAAGAGTGCAGCATTACAGCTTGTGAGTTCCTATGAATGGGTTGGTTAATTACATATACCTGACAAATAAACTATTTTATATATGCTCACTGAAAGGCTATACAGTGCAATCAAGATCTAAATAAAATGTCCATCATATAATGATCATAATTAAAGGAATACTGTCATGGGAAAAATTCAAAATGCATCAGTTAATAGTGCTGCTCCAGCAGAATTCTGCATTGAAATCCATTTCTCTAAAGAGCAAACAGATTTTTTAATGCTTCATTTTAAAATCTGCCATGGGGCTAGACATATTGTCAATTTCACAGCTGCCCCAAGTCATGTGACTTGTGCTCTGATAAACTTCAATCATTTTTTACTGCTGTACTGAAAGTTGGACTGATATCACCCCCTCCCTCCCCACCCGCAGCCTAACAAGAGAACAATGGCATGGTAACCAGATAACAGCTCCCTAACACAAGATAACAGCTGCCTGGTAGATCTAAAGGTGGCCATAGACACACAGACAATATCGTACGAAACACATTTTTCGTATGATATTAGGTGCATGTATGGTGGGAAATGAGCAGACCAATATCGTCAGAAGGTTAAGATATCGGTCGGCTGGTTGATCGGACTGGACGGAAAATTTTGATTGGATGCCTTTGAAGGCACCCTTAACATCAGCCATTGTTAGTACTGGATTGTCAGATACAGGTAGAATTCTATTGTTTCTACCTGTATATCTGATGATTCAGCTCTATACGTGTGTGTTGAAAAGAACAATCTTTCTTGGAAAGATCTTTTCCGAGAAAGATCGTAATTGTTATGTCTATGGCCAGCTTAAGAACAGCACTCAATAGTAACATAACCAGGGGCAGCTGGGTAATTGACAAAATGTCTAACCCCATGTCAGATTTCAAAACTGAATATAAAAAAATCTGTTTGCACTTTTGAGAAATGGATTTCTGTGCAGAAGTCTACTGGAGCAGCACTATTAACTGATGCATTTTGAAAAAACATGTTTTCCCATGACAGTATCCCTTTAAATATATCTATTTATATATTTTATATACAATATGTTTATTGTTTGATCTAATTGCTTTCCGTAATTTAAAAGTTTTTAAATCATAGTTGTCTTATTTAGATTTAAACAGAATGCACACATTGTAAATACCATACAACATATGTAAGTATATATCACAGATAATAGTAAAGAGTAGTTACTCTTCAAATTAAATTACATTTTACAACTCTGCTTTCATCAATGTCCAACAGCGTCTTCAGGCACAAATAAAACCTTCATAATCTCATGACAATATTTCTTTAATTAGGCAATTAAGCCGAAGAGATAATTGCACTCCCCATTTAAATCACAAGCTCAATCCTTAAAAAAATATAAACGCACACACAGAAAAGGCAATTCTCATAACACAAGTGACAACAGGGGATAGTCATTAAAAATAAATATATA
Source organism: Xenopus borealis (assembly GCA_024363595.1). Lineage (NCBI taxonomy): Eukaryota > Metazoa > Chordata > Amphibia > Anura > Pipidae > Xenopus > Xenopus borealis. Next base: position 114,340,263 of record CM044438.1, read on the forward strand.
TATATATATATATATATATATATACACACTGTATATGTATCAATCATTAAGCCAAGCCTGAAACATGCTCAATTTGCCATGTCATAAATTTGGTAGCCTTCTCTGTCTGCCTGTTCTAGCTCAGTAAATAGAACAACTGCTCTTTCAATATATTTAAACCCTCTCTGGAGTTACAGATTCCTGCCACCTTTTGGGGGAGCCTTGGAGATTGAAAATTGCCACACTTTTTGCTGAATCACTTTTTATTTTCCTAATCAGAACACACTCCCCTCACACTCCTTATGGCGATGCATACTAAGCAAATAGCAGTGAGGATCTGCATAAATGATCAAATAGGATTGTATTACATGCCTGTCTCACGGGATGTATCGTCTGGTCTCCTGCAACAATAAAATAGGGTCCCTGGTTATTATCACTCAACCTTGTGATACAAGTTGGCTATTTCCAGCTCTAAATACAATATTTAAGATTCTTTATAACTGTGTTTTCTTAAATATGGTGCAATACCAGAAGTTTAATTGTGCTTTAAATTAATTGCTATCAGTGTCATAAGCTTCCAGGATAAAAGTTACCATGTTTGCTGTTGAATATATTAAAAGTACAGCTAATTATAGACTTTGCTAATAGAATTAATAAGCCACATTTCACTTTATTGGACGTGTAAAGCATAGACACATACACACAACATACAAAAAAAAAAGCCCTTGCTTGGAAAGTATGCAACAGTTTTCATAATAATATTGTATTTGGGGTAATCGCTGTTTTTTTGAAATCCATGGACTATATTTAATTGCTTCTCACGTGTAAATTTATAAATTTGTATCTATAAATAATTAAGACTGTGAGAAGAATTAACTGTGTGCATATGATTTCCCAAATATGGGTTAGAAATAAAATTTAAATTCTACTCAACTTAAAAATATGTTTAGGTATTGTTTAATAAAGAGCATCACTTGCATTGTATTAGGTGGAAAATGTTGTTACAAAACTACAGCAAGTGTTGTAAAATAGTACGCTGGAAGACAAATATAGAAAATGAGGAACTAATTGCTTTGCAGGCTACATTTACTGTCTTACATTTACAGAATATAATTGAAATATACATTTAAAGAATACGAAATGACAGCAAATGTTGTAAAATAGCAAGTAGGAAGATAGAAAATGAGGAACTGATTGCTATGCAGGCTATGACTAATCCCAAAAATTTTAAAAGTATATTAATAATTAAAAAGTGCAGGTTAAGAATGTGGCTCGATTAAAGGGATGCTGTCATGGGAAAAAATTTTTTTCAAAATGCATCAGTTAATAGTGCAGTTCCAGAAGAATTGTGCATTGAAATCCATTTCTCATTTTTTATATTTCATTTTGAAATCTGACATATTGTCAATTTCCCAGCTGCCCCAAGTCATTTGACTTGTGCTCTGATAAACTTCAATCACTCTTTACTGCTGTACTGCAAGTTGGAGTGATATCACCCCTCCCTTTCCCACACGCAGCAGCCTAACAACAGAACAATGAGAACAGCTCCCTAACACAAGATAACAGCTGCCTGGTAGATCTAAGAACAGCACTCAAATAGTAAAAACCCATGTCCCACTGCGTACTATTCAGTTCCATTGAGAAGGAAAAACAACAGCCTGCCAGAAAGCAGATCCCTCCTAAAGTGCTGGCATCTGGGAAATTGACAAAATGGCTAGACCCATGTCAGATTTCAAAACTGAATATAAAAAAATCTGTTTGTTGTAATGGATTTCAGTGCAGAAGTTTACTGAAGCAGCACTATTAAGTGATGCGTTTTGAAAAAAACATGTTTTCCCCATGACAGTATCTCTTTAAATAAAAATATGTTTAGATATCATCTAAAAAGAGCATCAGTTGTGTTGTATTAGATTGAAAATATTGTCACTTATTTTGTTGTTTTAATTTAGTGACATTTTTAGGCTATTTTATAGACTGAAATTACAGAATATAATTTAAATATACATTTATATTACAAATCGCCAAACGAGCAGATCTCTCCACAATATGCCAACATTGAGGTGGGTGATATCAGGCTGATCCAATTGTGGGCCCTAGGGCCCAACGATCAGATCATAATGGAGGCGATAGGGGTGGTTGGATCGCGGGACCACATTCACGCAGAGATGCGCCCACGATCCGACTGGGTTTTTTAAACTGCCCGGTCGAGATCTGGTTGACTTTCGGGCAGATATCGATCGGGGAAGCCCGTCAGATGGCCCCACACATTGCCCAATAAGCTGCCGACTTGGTCTGTTGGCAGATTTTATCGGCCTGTGCATGGGGGCATTTAGGTCTGTTTTGTCTTGGTAATGTTGTTTGTACATGGATAGGAAAGTGGGTAAATAATTGTGTACAGAGGGTGGTTGATAATGGTATATTCTCTGCCTGGAGTAGGGTTCTTAGTGGGGTCATACAAGGGTCTTTACTGGGACTACTTTTAATTGAATTAATTCATAATCTTGGGGAAGGTGTCAGGACCATTTGACTGTTTTGGGGTTAAGACCCTTCATAGCTAATCAGAAATAGCAGACAAATAATTAAAAAACTATAAAAAGAAAAAGAATTGAGACCAGTTGAAAAGTTGTTTAGAATTGTCCATTATATAAAATAGTAAAAGTTAATCTGAAGGTGAACCACCCCTTTAAGACACAAACTCCCTTCATTGTAATAGCAGTTAGGTGATAATATTCCTCACATTAGCCAAATTGAAATTAGTCAGTTGTAGTGATGGGCGAATCTCATGCGTTTCGCTTCGCCGAACAATTCGTGAATTTCCAGAGAAATTCACGAATTGGCGAAAAAATTAGCGTTTAGTTTCAGGAAATCCTCCTCTCTTCTTATCTCTTGTCTACGCTTCTCTTTTCAACTCTACACTACCTGGCTCAGAAGGGAAGTCAGACTTTGAAAATGGATCATAACTTTAACATTAAAATACAGAATTGGCAACCTTGATCTGCAAAATTAAAAACAAATATATGTACATGATACGACCTATGCTGGCTCCTGCGACTTGACTTTTCATGTCTGTTTTATCTTCTGTGAGCAGACAGAAAGTGTTAAAAGAGATGCAGAAACATCCATAATTAATCCATCTCACAGCTAGAAGAGACAGTGGAAGAAAAATCACCAGCTAACACCATGGACGCTTCTTTAAGCTTCTCTTTCATTTCCCAGGAGTTAGGAACTGTTTGAAGTTTTTGGGAAGTCTTTGAAAGCTCTTTGTACATGTCAATTCTAATCATCCTGCAAGGCTGTTGTTGGAAAAAAAGATAGTGGTGGTGGCCTATTTGTATGCAGATTAGCAAACAAACAAACAAAGACACACATCGCTAGTGCTGTGGTTATCCTTGAACTGAAATATGTGATTGAATTTCATCTGTTTATGCCTGTTACTGCCACATGAGATGCAAATCTGAAAAATACTGGAAGAGTTTGTTTCTGAATGGTAATATATTGCAAACGATTCTACAGGTAAATCATCAGTTATCCAGAAACCTTTTCTGCAGAAAGCTTGGAATTATGGAAAGGGTGTTTCCAACAGACTTCATTTTATCCAAACATTTAGATTTAATTGGGTTAATTAGCAAAAGTTACAGAAATCCGGTGAACAAAAGTGAACTAAATGGACAATTTGTGTAGGAAGTTCCAGCTTTCAACAAGGACAACAGATGGGTAAGTACCCCAGGTATAATCAGCCAGTGTAAGGACTCAAGTTGGGTAGGTGGATTCATGAGGTCAGTTCAGGGTGTAGTAAAAATATCCTTTGGAGAGCCAAGTGCACTGGGGCTGGGGTGTCTATTTGAATATTGTCTTTGCAAAGTCATCAGGAAGCATTATACTGTGAAGTATTTGTGAACAAGGTCAACTGTTTCAGCAGCTTGTAGATCAAGCTGGAAAATGGAGGTATCATTTTTTAAAGAACATTTATTTTAAACAGTGCAAGTATGTGTACCAAGATAGGAAACCCTTCCCCCAATCTCTAAGTGTTGGTCCACCTGAGAGAGATCCCTCATTAACATACAGAATAGGTATGAGAAGTGTTATCCAGAAACCTGCTATCCAAGAAGCTCCAAATTACAAGAAGGCTGTCTCCCATAGACTCCATTTTATCCAAATAATTATTTATTTTAAATGATTTCCTTTTTCTCTGTAATAATAAAACAGTACTTTGTTCTTGATCCAAACTAAGATATAACTATTCCTTATTGGAAACAAACCAAGCCTATTGGGTTTATTTAATGTTTATATGATGTTTTTAGTAGACTTAAGGTATGAAGATCCAAATTCTTTATCTGGAAAACCACAGGTACTGAGTATTCTTGATAACAGGTCCCTTACCTGTATACAATAAAATATAATTATATTTACTTATATACTGGGGGAAATTCCTGAGCATGAAGGTGAAACTTAAGGGCTCCTACACACGGGCGTTTTTACCTGCACTCCCCTGCGTTGCGTTTTGCTGTGTTCAAACGCAGGGGAGCGCAGGTATAGACGCACTCAATTATTTTCAATGGGGCTGTACTCACACGAATGCATGTGAGCGCCGAACAGCATGCAGCATGTTGCGTCTGAATCTGCGTTTGGCGCTTACACGCGTCTCGTGGGTACAACCTCATTGAACAAAATGAGGTGCGTCTAGACCTGTGCTCCCCTGCGGCTGAACGCAGCCAAATGCAACGCAGGGGAGCGCAGGTCAAAAACGCCCGTGTGTAGGAGCCCTTACAGAGCCTGTCATGCAGAGTCAATTAAACAATGGGAAAAGCTCTTATCCCAAAGGGCAATAGCTTGCCAACATTACCTTGACTATGTTTAATATGAAGAAAGACAAGTTTATGGGATTGAATAGGACATTTAATTTTAGAGATGCTAAATATAATACTGTATACTGAATCCAGAACTCATTGACAGGTGCATTTCTTTTTGTCTCTGAAATAAATACTGAAAATAAATTAACAGACCGTATGTATATATGTATTTATGTATAACAGACTGTATGCATACAGGCCCAGATTGGCAATCTGTGGGTTCAGGCAGATGCCCGATGGGCTGATTGCTTCAAAATGTAAATGGTCTGTTCACCTAAAAAATGCAAACTAGGTCTGTCTTTAATATGTAAATGAGCCAATCACTTTACAAATGTAAATGAGCTGTCCATAATAGCCAGTCACAGCTAAGTCAATGCCTGCATTTGTTAGTACTCATGCCTGTAATGGCATAAGGAAAAAGGAATTCTGACCAACTGTAATATTAGAGTTGCTTGTTATCTGCCCAATCCCTTATGATTATGATAGGTATGTTGGCAACAGGAGGATCCATGCTCAGAACAATCACTTCAGTCTGTATATGGAACACTGTGATATGTAGCATTAATTGCATGAGACAGACTAGTCTCCTTAAGTAAGCCACACTTTGGCCCTGTGATACAGATGGTAATTCAAGTCCTCTTATCTGATAGGGTGCATGGTCTTGCTTGGGTCATACAAAGTAAAATTTTGAATATACTGTATATATAAGTACAGGGTCACTAATCCATCTGATAGTTACTGAATAGTTGTGATAGAAACTAGGGGGAGATATTTGTTGCAAGGGCCAGTTCCGGCACATAGGGTGTATAATATTGTTGGGAATTATATTGTAATGGACTCTTAAAATATATATCAATAGACACTAGTTCTAGTTAACCTTGGGGTTGGAAATATATATCATGCTTTGCATGCACAGAAATACATGGGCTGCTTTGATACTTTTGCCAGGGCTGCTTTTTCCTCCCAGTCCGGCCCTGTAAGTATATCATCTTCCTTAAGACGGCTCCAGTTTGAGAGCTGAAACATTGAATAAACCCAACTTTTTTCATCACAAAGTCAAAACAGGCAAAAGAGTCGATGCAGGCGGCAGAGGATCAGAGGTCAATAAACAGACCAGGAGTCGAAAACCAGGAATCAGATGTCAGGTAAGGCTTGCGCAAGAACTGTGGAAACAGAAGCCAGCTTGGGCATTGTGAGGAGGAAGAGGAAGGTATTTAAGGGACCAGGAACCAATCAGGAGGCTGAGGATGGACAGACACATCAGAAACCAATAGGAAGCTAGGCGCCCAAATTAGATGTCATAACACCTAAGTATACTGGTATAAAAAAACCTACAAGACCTGGTATTCCCAGGCAGTCTTCCATCCAGGTACTAACCAGGCCTGGCCCTGCTTAGCTTCCAAGATCAGACACTTTCAAGGTGATGGGGCCTTAGGCCGTCCATTACGGCATGAGCGTCCGACTTGACGTGCGCCAGTATTTATGCGCTGACATTTGTCAGCAGGCATTACACTCACTCACAAAACAACTCAGGAGCAAAATAAAACACTAACATTCATAGTAATGAGATTGATTAACTGATTTCTAGAATGCAACCTTATTCTCTAAAAGGGTACCCATGGCTATGCTTTTTTAAACATGTCCCTTCCATATATAAATTTATATAAATTTTACTAAGCAAATTTCAGTAATTGCTTTGCCAAGTGTTTAGACATGTCCCTAAAGAATCAAAATAAAAAAAAACTCCCTGACGTGTTCTATTGCACCAATTTGCATCCCAATAAATCTTGTTAAGTCCTTGACACAACCAGGTGGAACGTGGTGAATTTTTTGGGGGGTGGGGTGTTGTGTTGTGTTTTCAGTAATGTTGAAACACACACAAATTTCCCTAGCATAGAGTAAGTGGTAAAGATACCCTCTGGTGATGCAAACCCTGCAAACGTATATATACAGTAGGTGATTTAGGGGTTCCTTTAATTTAGCATGCATGTACAGCATCTGGGGTAGGAGATCCCAGTGAAAAATTACATTACAGACTCCTCATCTGGTTGTTTAGTGTGTAGTTGCTGTTTAACATTACATTGAAAAGTGAAGGCTATGGAGGGAGAAGGCATGGCTTCAGAAAAAGGAGTGGAATTGAGGTTGGTAACACTGTGTCAGTCACTGTGCACAGATACATGGTTGTTGGACTTTTTCAGTTCAAGCCCACCTTGGAGGTCCTTGTTGGACATCCTAAGCTACTAATAAGGTTATAGATCAAGGAAAATTCCTGTGGATCAGTCTTTTACAAGAACTTATGACAGCAAATGGGTGATCCCCAAATCTCAGCCTCCTCCTGGACCCCCTTTGGTGCTTGAGGGAGAGAGGGGCTCATGCTACAGATTTGCCCCTGGCACAATTACTGAGAGTATGGTGTGTAGTGCTAGTTTAGTCTACATGTTCATATGTTTTACACAATTTCATTAAAAATACATGTATACTTTATGTTTCACATAGATTTTAGGAGCAGTCTCCTGTCTCTGTTATAGCTTATATTCCCAACCCTGAAGAGCAATGACTTGTTTAATTTTTTACTGTCTACACATAGCTTGGCTCAAACTGCAAGTTAAAGATCAGCCACAACTTTAATTACTGTCTGTGAACATTCAGCAGCGTGACAAGTGGCTTCTTTGCCGTAACTACCCTTTTATTTCATGTCTGCATATTTTTTCTCCATTTAGTAGGCCCCTTTCAGGGAAGTGACTGCAATATGTTAGCATGGATTTGTGGCATATTTATGATGTATGAATTGCCTGATTCCCCAAAGGTGCCATAAAACCGTTACAGAACAATACAGCGGGCTATCCCAAAAACCTATTCAGCCTTGGCCAAGCAAAAAATGGCTTTCTAGGGATCTGTTGAAATATGTACATATTTGGCAATATTTTATTCTAAGTAAAAAAAATGAAAGTCAGCGTCCATCTGTGTGCAAGCATTAGAAACCGACCACAGTCATTAATTCAGAGGAGCCCTGCAGGAGTAAAAGGGTGGGAAAGGTAAAGCCTCAGTGCCCATGTAACAAATGAGTTTCAGAAAAATATTCTATAGAACCCAGAACACATTACAGTTCTGCTGTCAAACCTTGAAGCTTAGAAAGGGAAGAATTTCCCCGTAAGGTCAGCCTGACATTTTTTTTGACTGACACTCTCCAAAAAAATACATTGAAGTTTACAGGCCAAGTAGTTGTAATTTAATTAAATGACTACATACTGTATAACATCAAGAAATTCCAAACAAAAGCACTATATAGCTTTTTGCTTGACCTTTGAAAAAAGGCTCACAGAACAACATAACTTTCTACAGCTGATTCTTTGAGATCTGGGGCATGAATATGCCCTACTTTTGGTGAACTATTAACTTTATTGATGCCATTCTTTTTATATAGTTATATTATATTATAAATGCAAAAGCTACTTGGTAAAACAATATAAAGTTATTGCTGTGATTAGTCTACTGTTTAGATATATTTCTGAACCTTTATCTAAATTGTAGGGATGCATCAAATCCACTATTTTGGGATTTGGCCAAATCCCGAATCTTTCATGAAAGATTTGTCCGAATTCTGAACCGAATCCAAACCCTAATTAGCATATGCAAAGAAGACCATTGAAGAATTAAAGAGAACAACACTGCACGTGTGACTACAAATTGTTTTAACGTCCTTCTTTGTGTGATGAAATGTCACATGTTTTTTAAGGCGAACAGATACCGAATCTTTTAAAGGAAGAAGTAATCCTGGCTCAATCCCAAACCAAATTCTGGATTCAGAGTAGCGGCATAACTACAGAGGAAGCCAACACTGTGGGGCAGATTCACTAAAGCGCGAAGTGGCTAACGCTAGGGCTAATTCGCCAGCGTGATGTCATTTCGCAACTTCGCAAATTCACTAACACGGACTCTGGCAAATTTTCGCTAGCGAAGTAGATAGACTTTCGCAACTTCGCACCCTTACACCAGGCGAAGTTGCGCACTGACGAAGGATCGTAACTTCGCAAATTCACTAAGATCAACATTTTCCTCAACGTTAGCACTTACGCTAGACGTTACTTCACCCGGTCAGACCAGGTGAAGTTCAATACAATAGATAGGAGGTTGAAGTCCCAAAAAAACGCTGGCGTATTTTAGCATAGGAGGGTGATAGTCTGAAAAAGATCGATAATTTTTTTGGGGGGGTTACCCTGCTTCCCCCCTACATTTCCTAACATATGGAAACTCAACTATACAGGGGGCACATGTAAGGCAATAGGACAACTTTATTTTATTTATTAAAGGTTTCCTGGGCTTGTGTAGTGGAATGTAGTGGCTGTAACATATACTTCTATTACAAGTTAAAGTTCCCGCCGTATGCAAATTAGGCTTCGCTAGCATAACAGCGCTCTGCCTAGCGAAGTAACTACGCTACCGTTCGCCCACCTGAGCGTAAATTCGCACTTTAGTGGATTTGCGTAGCGCTGGCGAAAATTCGCCTGGCGAAGTGCCGCGAACGCTAGCGAACCCTACGCTGGCAAATTTTCGTGCACAAGTTCAAAAAATATTGGTACAACTAGTCAACCTCTAGACATTTTGGGGACTGGAAAAATAATTTGCTGTGGGGCCCACTGATTTTGTGCATCCCTACTAAATCAGGTTCTGATTAATGAGTCCCAAAGATCTAGGGTAACAGTTTCTTCAAGAGTTTAGAATTGTAAATGAAACACTCATATCAATTTTAAACAGTCTATTTTTTGCTGAATAATTCTAGGTTTAATGTAGGTAGATGAGGAATGGCCTATGACAAAGAGGTGGGGCAAGGTAGGAAGTGTTGAGAAGTGATGAGGGAGAAGGAGAAATGGAGGTCATGTTCAGATGATGTTACCTCTAGACAAGTATTAGAGCTGCTGCAACAAGGTATATATTTGGATATACAGTATATGAAATATTTGACACATTACTGGTGCAGATATTGGATCCCTTATCCGGAAACCCACTATGCAGAATTACGGGAATTCCATCTCCCTTGTGCTTCATGGCAACAAAGCTGCATCGATCCATATAGGTTGCAAAGTAATACTATTATTTTTAAAGTTTAAATGATATTTAGCAGATTCAATGTATGGTGATGCAATTAACTGAAAGGTCCCTTATCCCTTATTAGGGTGTGGTGGATTTTTGCTGCAGTTTCGCAAAAGAATTCGGAGTAGGCGAAGTGTGGAATTTCACTGCAAATCTATGCCTGGTGAAAAACTTCGCTCAGTACTAGTAACAGATCCTACACCTGTATAAGGGCTGGGACAGACAGAGAGATTCGGGGAGATTGTCGCCTGCGATTAATCGCCAGGCAACAGAATCTACTTGTCTGCCCCAGCCCTAAAGAATAAGCAATGGTTCAGTGGAAAGAAATGTGTTTAATTTAATAAACAGGTGACAATTCCTAGTTTAAATAAGTCTATGCCATTTGATAACTTCCTAATCTTTTAAGAGAATTTTAACATGAATCAGTCATTTCGAACACAAAGGCAACATGGTGACACTGGGAAAATACCATTAAAGGAAAAGTAAATGTTTTTCTTTTTCTTTCTGTAAATTTGCTCTAAACAGCCCCCCAGATTAATGTACCTTAGTCCCTGCTGCAAGTCTGCTCTGGTTTCTGTGTTATCAGCAGCTTGTTTCCCCTTCTTCCTGGTGCAGAGTGAAGCCCAGCCCCTTAGTTTACTGAGCAGTCCATTTGCTGCTGTTCCACAATAGAGAGGAAGAGGGAGCCAGTGTTTCATTAGTAAGCTAGTTTCCCCAAGCAAAAGCTGCTAAACACACTGGTCTCTGCTATGTCATAGTATGCAAATGATCTCCTGGACTAGTCCAAGATATAAGGTCAGCTCAGAAAGCTAAGGGGCGGGGCTTCACTCTGCACCAGGAAGAAGGTGAAACAAGCTGCTGATAACACAGAAACCAGAGCAGACTTGCAGCAGGGACTAAGGTACATTAATTTGAGGGGCTGTTTAGAGCAAATTTAGAGATAGAAAAAAAAAACGTTTACTTGTTCTTTAAGGCAGGCCCTAAACTTGTATTATATAAGACCTGAAACTGTGAGAAGCATGGATTCTCTAATATACAGTAACTGGACAAGCTTACCGCTTTCCAAGGTGGGTCCGGGTGCTCATGCCCGAGACCTTCAGCAAAGGGGAGTAAAACACTGATGAAACTTGAAAAGAGGCAGGCACTAGTGATGGGCGAATCTACCCCATTTCGCTTAGCCGAAAAATTTGTGAATGTCGCTGGAAAAAATTTGCGAAACAAGTCGCAGCATGTTTTTGACGCGCATCGCTTTCGTCGCCAGGTGAATTTTCGCTGGCGTTCGAAAATTTATTCGCCGGCGGCGAATCGCGGGAATTCGCTGCGAATTTGCCCCTGGCAAATAAATTCGCCCATCACTAGCAGGCACCACTCCGAAACTCCAAAATCAGCAAAATCAATTGAATCCAGGAACAAAAAGTATTATCAAAAATTCAAAAATCTTTATTTTACATCATGTACAAAAAGCATGACGCGTTTCGTGTCCTAAAACACTTAATCATAGGCTCTATAAAGCTCCTGGATTCAATTGATTTTGCTGACTTTGGAGTTCCGGAGTGGTGCCTGCCTCTTTTCAAGTTTCATCAGGCCCTAAACTTGAATACATTTCCAGATTAAGCTGATGTCTCTGGCTAATGTAAAAGATACTGTAAGTAACTGTTACATATGTGAAAAAAACATACTGTGAGAATGATTTCAAATTACAATGCATTACGTAGTAGCCTAATACAGCCACATATATTAGGCCACAACAATACCAGCCAAGTTCTGCTACTCTGTAATTCAATTCTCTTTCTGGTTGTCCGATGCTGGAGTGCAACCTCTTGGGAGCAGTTAACCTTCTGTACCAATATAAGTTTAGCACTACTGCCTTCAGAATCTACAGCAGGCACTACACTGGAAGATTACTACATTAGAAAGTGTTATAAAATTCATTGTCAAGTTTCAAAGCATTTCTCTCAACAACGGCACATTATTATGTTTTATTTTTATAGAGCCAACACATTTCCACAGCGATGAACAGGTATTATTCATAATTCCGAGTAGTTCTTGCCCCAATGGAGCTTACAATCTAAAGACCCTATTACTGACACACACAAGGGTCAGTTTCATCAGGAGTCAATGAACCTGCCTGTATGGAATGTTGGAGAAAATGTGTGCAGACATGTGGGGGCATACAAACCTGCACATATATACACGGTAGGGCACAACACAGGGTATAATGTCCATACATTTTGTTCATCCTCATGACCTTCACCAGGTAATCAAGGCATTAATAGTCATTAATAATGCTGTTAATGACTGCAACAAATATAGTGACTACAGACATGTAGTGATGGGCGAAAATTCGGCTGCCGAAAAGTCGCACGCCAAAAATTATGCGACACGTGTCAAAAATGTGACGCGCCTCATTTCGCTTATTTTTCACCAATTCACAAATTTCGTTGGAAATTCACAAATTTTTCTGCGAAACGGGATACATTCGCCCATCACTACAGGCATGGTTTCAAGCTTGGATACTAGGTAGTGTAGTCTGTAGTCCTATAGGTGCTACTATTTATACATGGAGGTGGGGTGCATTTTAAACATGTTTAAAAAAAAAAAAAAAAAGTTTAAACATGACAGGAAAAAAAGCAAAATGGAATAAGAAATAAAAAAAGCTCCATAACCCCAGAGAGTTTCACTCTTGAGCCCAAAGCTTGTGACCCCATAACCTCTCATTTGTGTTGAATTGATTTCTATTTGCATCATATCATTATTTTCAGAATATAACTTTTCAGCTGAAGCTTTAGGCAAGGAAAACACTATCAGTTCACATTAAGGCCCCAAGAGGATCTGACCTTTTGCTTTCACGTGTGTTAAGCTACATTTTCATAAACACCTGATTCTGCTAATACAGAATGCAGAGGATAACAAGGTTTATTTTTCAATTGCAAAGTGGTTTAATACTGAGTGAGTTTGCCCCTAAAGAGAACAGCAAATAACAGTGGAAAATCTGGAACCCTGTGGCCAGACCCAATCAGAAAATATATGAAGAAATTAGCCAAATGTTGGTAGGCATAAATGTTATTTTACACATGTAGCATTTATCTTTTAGACTTGGAACATTTTACTGATTTTAGCAACAATGAAAGGTATATTTTTCATTACACAGAAAAGTCCAGTAAGAAAGTTGTCCCCACAGCAGAAGTAACTGGGTTCATGTTTAAAATATAAAAAGGATTTGATGTTTGCCTATGTACCCAGAAGCTCAAGAATTGCTAAAGTGATGCCATTGTTAACAAAAAAATCATCCCTTTGTTAGTCAGGAAACTCTAGACCAGTTAGCCTGCCATCTGAATTAGGAGAGATTTTAGCAACACATATCAAATTGTGCCATTAGTAGTGATGGGCGAAACTCCCGCGGTTCGCTTCGCCAAAAAATTCACGAATTTCCAGAGAAATTCGCGAATTGGCGAAAAATTAGCGAAACAAGTCGCGCGACGTTTTCGACGCATCGCGTCGTTTTCGCCGCGCGTCGCGTCAAAAACGACGCGCGACTCGTTTTTGCTGGCGAATTTTTTTTAGCCAAATTTTTGCTGCAGTTTCGCGAATTTATTCGCCAGCGGCGAATCGCGGGAATTTGCCGCGAATTCGCCCCTGGTGAATAAATTCGCCCATCACTAGCCATTAGTCAATAAGTATGTGCCTGCCTTGTTTTAGTCAAAACGGGTTTTGCTAAGTACCTTCAACAAGGAGGGGAACAGAAACCTAGATTTAGTGATTTATGTGAACTGTAGATTTTGCATATGATACAACACATAAAGCTACTGATTCAGTTAACAGCTTTTGCAATTTTATTTCTGGTGAACATTCATTAAAGAAAGTAAAAATTAGATGTTATTTTTGCCTTTCCTTTAAAGTTTATCACTAAATCTACCAGTGTCTCTCACTTTTAAACAGAAACATATAAATGGAGATTCACTCACTTTCTGTTTGGCATTAGAACAGTGCCTCCAACCCATTACACACACCACACACCAGAGATAATACCAAAAGCTCTCTTTGAAAAGGAGCATGCATCCCTGTATGTAGGAATCCCGTATGAAATCATGGTTTACGTTTATTGAATTACATCTAAACAAGAAAAAATACAGACACCTGATGCATTTTGTACCTTCTGACACTTAGGGGCAGATTTATCAAATTCACCAAATCGAATTTCGATCATAGGATCTATTCGATTGGTCGAATATGCAAATTTTGGCATATTCGATTATTAAATAGCGAATGGTCGATCATTCAATCAGCGATGGATTTAAATTTTAAAGTTTATTCGATTGCCTACTTCGCCAGATTGGACCTACCGAATTGCAATAGAAGCCTATGGGAGCACTCCCATAGGCTTCTGAGGCTAAGTCCTGATCGAATAGGAAGTCTTCGATCGTTCGAATCGTAGGAATCATTCGATCATTCGATCATTTGCGGTGAAAATGTCGTTTAAAAAATCACCATATGAAAGAAACGCCCATTGAATTTAATGCATTTTCACATAGAATTACCACAACAAAAATGTTGCAGAGACGAAAAAAGGTGCCATAAGAAAAATGGTGCCAAAAAGGTAGTTGTTGACTTTTTCAGATTGTTTGTTTGAAATAAAGACTTTTTAAAAATTACTTTCTATTTTCTATGTATGACCATTTTTCTAATATTGAAGTTTCATTTTTGACCATCTTTTGCCTTTCTGAAGCAACTCTGGGAGGCATCGCCATCTCTGTAGCTGTTCTAAATTGATACATTAGGGGGCAGATTTACTAAGGGTCGAATTTCGAATGCCAAAAAAAATTCAAAATTCGACCAGGGAATAGTGGGGGAATAGTGGGGGAATAGTGGGGGAATAGTGGGGGAATAGTGGGGGAATAGTGGGGGAATAGTGGGGGAATAGTGGGGGAATAGTGGGGGAATAGTGGGGAATTTAAAAAATTCGAATTTCAAATTTGAATTTTTTTAGCGCAATTCGATCGATTGAATGATCGAATAGGGAAATTCAATTGAATTTGAAATGATTTTTAAGCGATGATCCCCATTTCGGTAGGTTTAATCTGACGAAGTAGGTGATCGGATATTCAAATCCTTCATGTGAATTAATGTGAATTTAGTAAATCTGCCCCTAAGTCAAAACATTGTTATCTTTGTCCCTGCTCTGGTCAATTTTTTAAACCTGTACCCGACCCATACAAGCAACCCGAACCCGCAACCTGACATTTGACCAGTCCCCCAATAGGCCAACTAACCTTCCGACCCTGGGGGACTTGCAAAACTGGAAGTGACGTCACCGGAAGTGATCCTGCACCGAATCTTCGGAAAAAAACTGTGAGGCATCTTTATTGGGTACCAGCCGGGACTGCCTGCATGGCCAAGGATTAGGGACTTTTTGCCCAAAACCTGACCTCTTTGCGGGTATTCCACAGGTACCCAACCTGATTCAGGACTGAGCAGAAACCCTGAGTTTCAATAAATGCAGCTGTAAGAAGTAGTTGCTTATATTCCACAGATGCTGCTGACAAATGTATTAACTAATAGAACAAATTGGAAGGCTATGAATTGAGTCAAGTTAATCTAACCTAATGGGTATCATATTAATTAATTATTTGTGCTCTCTAACGAATTCATGGAGATTCAATTCATGAATTTGAACGAATTATGTCAATGAACTAAATTGATTGCACTGGCACTTTAGTTTTGAATTAATTATTATATCAGGGTGATTACAGTAGAAATTAATTATTAAGACTAATGAATTTTGATTGTTGATTGATTGAATTTATGAGATAAGGACCATAGAGATATTGGATAGAATAAGGGGTTCTTTTCTTTCCCTCTTTGTTTGTACTGAAATTACACTGAACTAGTCAAACCTCTCTTCTATCAAATGGATACATTGGTGAATGTAGGGTTCATTTAATTGAATTAATAGAACCAATTGTAACAGTTCAGATGCCCCTGGATCACTGAGCTGCCAGACTGAATTGACTTGAACGTTATTCTTTAAACTTGACTTTTGGAAAAACTGTAAAATATAAAAGATTTTCCATCTGAAAAAGTGTTTATTTCTGGTGAACAATCTCAAAACAACTGAACTGAAAAAAAGGGTTTGGAAGTTGAACACCCCCTTTAAAGCAATATCCAAACATAGTTTATGTTTATTCCTGGTTTGGTTACATTTGCTTATACAGCTTCCAGGTTTGATAGAATATGTTGTTTATTTAGCTTACACCTGCAGCTTTGTCTTAAAGGAGAATTCAACCCTTAATTAAAAAACTCCCTACCCCCTACACTACATTGACCCCCCCCCCAGCCTAGCAGCGACCCTGGGCAGATGCCCCTAAGTCTTTATTCACTCCTTGCTGCAGAGTTCATCGGAGTTCAGGGAAAGAGCCAAGTCAGTTATGCAAATATGTTTAAATGCTTAAAAGCAGCTATGCTGGGGGTAAGTCAGAGCACAACCAAGTAATATTTATGAATTATATATGCGTTTACATATGGTAGCTGTTCTACAGATTGGCCAATTGTAATTATGGGGCAAATTTACAAAATTCATGTGAATGGATGGAAGTACGATCGAATATGGATGAATCACGATTGTACGATTTTTTTGGATATTCGAATATACAAATTTGGCCTCTTCGATCATTGAATACCAAATTATCGAATGATCGGATTTTTGATCATTCGATCATTCGATGATCGAAGGAATTCAAATTTTAAAATCCTTCAAATGCCTACTTCGCCAGATTGAACCTACCGAATACCAATAGAAGCCTATGGGGACCCCCCCCCCCATAGGCTTCTTTTGCTAAGTCCTGCTAGAATACCATTGGTACGATTGATCGATTTGTCTGAATTTTTCGGAGACTCGAAGGAAAAAGTACGATTTTTTCGTGAAATCGAATGATCGGTATCCGATCGTACGAATTCATCAAGAAATAGAATATCGAGCAAAATGATAGCCTAAAACTATTCGATAAGCATTCGATATTCGAATGCTTATTGAATAGATTCGTAGGATTTGGGGTGAATTATTGTAAATTTGCCCCTATGTGTAACAGAGGTGTCTAAAGAGAGAGGATAGAAAAGAAATCCCTTACAATTAATAACGTGAATATTAAATAACCTAATAATATCCTATTCAGTAGGGTATTCAGACACACATCAGATCAGAGTATAATCTCACTTAATAAATAATAAATTATAAAAAGTTCCTATAAATAATGTATGTATATATATAAAGTGCTGGTGCAATAAATTATTCTAGAGAATATCAGTATAAATTCATCATGATTACATTAATTCATAATAATATCAATCAATTTCGACAGAATCAATTCCTTCAATAGATTGATAGCTGGAAAGGTATGGTGTTGTTATAAAGTGACAGGTGCTCTAATCAGATCCAAATTCATATAGTAAAATATGCACTTATTATGCCTAGTAAATTCTACAGAGGGTTAAAATCTTTCCAATTCATTAAGGTTTTGTTAGAGTAATGAAAATAAAAATTCATAGATGCGGAGAAGTCCCATAGAGCTGTCTCAATGCTTTATCTATCTCAGGGACCCCACAAGATGGAGAAGTCAGGGTGTCCGGAACTGAGGTCTCGATATTTAACTGCACTTGTTGAAGGAGAACTATACTAAAAAAAAAACAAATGAATTATATTTAGACAGATACAAAACCCTTTTGCGTCATGCGCATTCGGAACTATTTTCAGTTCCTACAAATAGGTTTTTCGTTTTACACATATGGAAAATATAATTCATATAACTCTTTTTAAATTAAATGAATTATCTTGCCTTGTCAGCTTTCAATAGTTTTCTTCTCAGTTGCTCAACAAAGCCTGGCCAGTAAATAACGGAGAGTTTTGTGTCGATTGTGTGCTAACATTATGCAGTCTCAAGGCCCGCAAGGAAAAAACTGAGGTGGTTTAGAAGGAATTTAGTCTCCTGGCAGCAAACTTCTTTCCACCTCTGATTTATGCAAATCCCACAACACTGAATTTTCGATTTGAAAATAAATTGGCAACTTCTATTCTTATTCCTAATGTGTGTTTTTATTTATTTATATTGAGACTGTCTCAAAGACCAGAGCCCTGTGTAGATTGCGAAGTGGGCAGAGGATTTTAATCTCGCATCTATAAGACGCAGGCCCCCAAATCCAATCTCAGGAGCTTTACAATGGCTTCCTTCTGTCCTGAAACTAAGTTTTGGGGGCCCAGAATATTTTCTGAGCTTATTAAATAAAAGATCCTATTGTTGGAGAATAGAAAACGTTTGTTGAATCTCAATGCATTTTTTTCCAAGCCGAGAAAATTGTTTTATGAAAGTAGGACACCTTCATTCAGTAACCCATATACCACTTATTCTATTCAGGTATCTAAACCATTATAACATGAGCAATTCTGACAAGATTGGCAGGAACAGGATTAATAGTAGTTATCCAGTGCAGGACAAATGCTGGATGATTCCTTAGAACACTTTCCTAGGGTGCCCTGTGAGCTAAAATTAAAATGCTGTGGGTAGAGGTCACATATAAATCTTACAAACCTAGATAAAAAGGGACAAAGAAGTCCATTCAGTGATCCTTCATAGCTCTAAAACTGCAGCATTATTGGCACTGGTAGTCCATCTGCATTTATACTGATTTCATTTTTCTTTTTTTCTCATTAAGCTATAGGGTCACTGTCACCTTTTTTTAAATTCATTTTTGGATTGATTTAATTTAAAAGGCAGCGATTCCCTTCCTTTTCAAGTTGCTATGAAGGTGTTACTGGTCCGGCTTGCAGAATTAGATTTGTCTCTCACAGGTTGACCACAAGCTTCTTAATTACTTCTCACTGACCTCCTGTGGTGTTATCCTCTTACAAGAAACCAGAAAAAACATGGCCTAGCAGTCCAAAAGGCATGGCCAGCTGCACCGAAATATTTACTAAATATTATTATTTTCAAATTCATACCTGCCTATGGGAGGTTTTCTTCTACACTCCAAAAACATACAAACAGGGATGAATTTGTACCCAGAGGAAACCCACCCAAACAACGAGAAAACATACAAACTCCTTGCAGTGTCTTAAACATAATTAAGCGTACTTTTAAATTATTTAAGATGCAAATTTGCACAGATTGTACTGGATATAGTTATTACAAACAGATTTTATTTTTTATTATTTTTGAAGCAAAAATTGTATATTATTGAGCTTCATCTCAAGCTAACAGCTACAAATACAGTAAGTCAATAATAAGTCATTCTGTGTTACAGTTGGGCATTCCATATTGCTGACACATGATGGCATCTGCCTGTTATACCAGGGAAATTTAGTTTGACTATAGCTGAGGAACTGATGAATAAAACATAAAATATTGATAACCTGTAAATAATATAAAAACATTGTGAAACAGATTTATTAAATAACAGTTTGCCTTTGTTTTTGCAGTAACTTGAGACATTTTTTGTGAGGGCTAGCAAGTCAGTTAGTGAGGCCCTGTTACCACCGGTTAGGAGTGCTGCATGTACTAGCCAGTTAATTTATATAACCGTTATTCAGTTTAACCAATATTGTGTGTGCATGTCTGTATTCCTAGTGGGGCCACCCGTAGGTGCATTCCCGGATCCTACTAGGTGGAGGCACTGCGCTAGTAAGTACAAGCTATCCAGTCTCTCCCAATACCCCTGCAGAGTGGCTCAGGTTTGTCCCATGCCATCAGGTAAGCACCACACTGAGTATAACACCTACAAAGGGGTGTCGAAAGGGTTACATTATATATATATATCTATATATAAATCCTTTTCTGATCCACACTCCAAAGGGTGTTTAACACTTGTACTACTACTTCTACTGAGAAGTATTGTACATTCACAAATATGGCAGCGCACTCCTGAGAGTGTTAATATTTATTTCAGCATGGTAAAACAATCAACGTTTCAATGTTCCAGAGCCTTTGTCAAGATTCTAAACAAAGAATAATTAATAATTTCCTGGAATGAAAATTGGTCACCCTCCCATACTATGAATACATAATCGATGAACCTCTTATAGCAAATTAACTGTACCCCAAATTTCTGAATGTTCATTCTCATATTGGTGCATATAAAAGTTGGCATACGCCGGGGCCATTGATGCCCCCATCGCCATCCCTGTCTTTTGCAGATAAAATTGTTTCTCAAACCGATAATAATTGTATTTTAATTGTATTTTAAACACAACTCCAAAAGTGAGGTTATGAATTGTATAGGGGGGCCATTGTATTCGCAATAACCTTCCAGGGATCTAGATACAGCCTCAATACCCTCTCTGTGGGGAATGCTCGTATACAAGCTAGACATATGTGTCTGTCTACAGACAACCTAAGCTGGCTAATAAAGTTTAAAAAATGAGGCATGTCCTTAAGAAAAGACGTAGTATCTTGTACTACCGGCTGAATAACCTATCTAAATACATTCCCTAGTTATGCAACAAGCTCTCGCGAGCTGAGACTATCGGCCTCCCTAGTGGGGGATTCAGGCCTTTGGCACCTTGGGAAGTGTATATAGTATATGACACTTTGTGATGCAAATGCTTGCATCAAAAATAATATTTCTTCATTTGAGATCCACTTCTCAGCATATGCATCATTAATCACTGTGTCAACATGCTGCTTAATTCTTATTATAGGATCAACAGTCTAACATTCATAGATCTTTCTATCACTTAATTGTAACAACACTTCCTGCCTATAATCCTCATAGTTCATAATCACAATGTTGCCACCTTTATCGGCTGGTCGTATAATTATGTTGTTATACCTACTTAACGATTGGATAGCCTCTCTTTCCTGTTAAGTCAAATTCATATGATTAATGCTTTTATATTTTGTAATATTCTCTAGTTCAGCAACACCCTTCTCAGTAGTCTTAAATAATTTTATAGATGGGTTCACAGACTTGGGACAAAAGGTACTCTTCAATCTCAGTTGCTTAGGGTCTATTGCAACATCCTCTTGGTCCTTAAAATGATCTTTCAGGTCCAACAATCTCACAAATTTGAATAGTTCGATTTCAAATTGACCCGGTGTTAAAGAATGTGAAGACAAATTGAAAATGGGGGTATTAATTTCCTGGGCTGTCTTCCTTTTTGAGCCCCTCCACGTTGGGTGTCTCTGCCTCTTCCCATGCCTGAGGGAGGAAGACTGTCTAACTGGGTGTCTTCTAAAAAATTATTCTGATGATCAACTGGATCGCACTCAACATTCTGAGCCGTTTTGCTCCCCAATGGCTGTACAACATTAGTACCCAGGGCCATTGTCTACTGTATTTCTAGGTTTTAGCAAACGACTCCTGGGGGCCCGTCTATATCTGGGAAAATTGTCCTTAACCCCACAAATACACACAGTGCTGGGCATAATCCTCATTAACCCTTCCTTAACTTTTCTCTTTTAAAATGCAATAAATACTTTTTGTAACTTTCTACCTGTGTATTTACCTTTTGTAGCATGTCTTGCAATGTATCTAGAAGCAAAGTCTCTTGGTGTTCAAGCTCACATACTCAATCCAAGGTATAGCCAGAGATGCACGATCACAATTTGTATAGGTATAGGAACAAAAGATCAGCACTGATCTGATCTGTGCACAGAGAGTGCTGATCTTCTGTTCCTATACCTATACATATATATATACTGTATTTTTCTTTTCATAAAAATGGCTTTATTTGTATGAAACAGCCAATGACATCACTAAAACTTGCCTCACTGGCCTCACAGCAAACTGACATTAGAACCTTTTACGTTGACAATGCAACATAAAAACATAAAAATTGGAACTGCTTATCAGTTAGTGTCCCACTGGGCTTTTGGTACCTCCTGGACCCCCCAGCAGTAGCAAGGTCTGCTCTGTCTATAATTAAACTCCTAGAATAAGCATTATGGACTGTATTCAGTTTCAGACTGGGGTGTATGAGGCTCACTGGGACTTCCACCTCAGGGTCCCCCCACTCCATTGCCCTACAGACACCCTACCCAAGTTGTGAGCTGCCACACCCCAGACATGAGCTCCAGCAAGACCTGACGCCCTCCTGCAGGTGCCCACACTTTATCTTTACTCAGGGGTGGGGATTGCCTGAAATATCTGGCAGGTATAGGGGGTGCTGGATCAGCAGAGCCCACCCATTTTTTCTTGGTTTTCTGTCAGCCTATACCGACCCTGGCTGTATTAGTTCATATGTTTTTATACAGACCTGTGGTGGGGTTATAATTCTCCTTTACGTTTTCATTCATAGTTATAGCAAGGGCCCTGGTTAGATGTTGCTGTGCAGCTGGAAATAATGATTGAGTTACCCCTCAGTCCCCCGCACACTATGTTAATGACTGCACCAGTGCCCAGACAGAGACTCAGCTGGTATCCCTACACTGCAGCTGCTAGAAACAAGGATTTATTTCCATAAATGTGATGGCAGTTTCTTCCTCACGGTGGACATGGTTTAGAGCTAACCTGTGGGACGCTCCAGGGGAAAATATAATGCCTCATCTGCAGAGCAAACATTTATAGGTAAGAGCCAGGGACAACCCAAGGGACCATCCATCTATCACCGCAACTCAAATCGGCACATGGAGCTCAGAGCAGCAAGGCTTTAATCAGCCTCAGCAGAGCACAGGGAGATTCACACACAAAAATACTACTGGATGGAAGCTACTGAGCCTGCATATACTTACGCACAATATTTTCCCTGAATGTGCCTCCTGTGCATTTGTCTGACAAATTGCAAAGTAATCATAAAAATAGGAGCGATATAAAGGGCAATAGACACTATAGCAATTCCACATGTAGAAACAGGAATCTGAAGCAGTGCATCTGTATTTGGCTCACAAGGGAGTTTAGTATTTGTAGTTCAGCAACAACTGTGCATTCGCATTCATGCCCATCTCAGACATTAAAAATATCTCCCAACATTGCAACCCCTTCTAAACAAGGATCATGGAAAGCTTGTACCTAAGTTTGATGAATGATGCATTGTGTATCTCTAGGCCAGGACCTCTCTTCATCCCATATATGTGCGTACGCACCTCTTTGGATGCCGAACGAGTCATGTGACTTGTACTCTGATAAACGTCAATCATTCTTTACTGCTGTACTGCAAGTTGGAGTGATATCACCCCCTCCCTTCCCCCCTCCAACAGCCTTACGACAGAACAATGGGAAGGTAACCAGATAGCAGCTCCCTAACACAAGATAACAGCTGCCTGGTAGATCTAAGAACAGCACTCTATTGCATTCTATTCAGTTACACTGAGAAGGAAAAACAACACCCTGCCAGAAAGCAGTTCCCTCCTAAAGTGCTGGCACAAGTCACATGACAAGGGGCAGCTGGGAAATTGACAAAATGTCATGTCATATTTCAAAGCTGAATATTAAAAAATCTGCTTTCTCTTTTGAGAAATGGATTTAAGTGCAGAAGTCTACTGGAGCAGCACTATTAACTGATGCATTTTGAAAAAAACTTGTTTTCTCATGACATCACTTTAACTTTCCTTGTCCTTTAAAGTTAAGCCATAGTGGGTGGGGTTTTAATTCAATATAGCTGGTACCTGGGTTTGCATTTGGTAGATAACCGATTACTTGCTATGAGTAACTAATTCAAAGTAAAATAATTTTGTGTTACATTTCACCAGAGTTGATGGCTTTGCTTATATGAATTAAGCCTGCTTTGTCAATAGCTTCCTCTGTCAGCCTGCGTGCTTCAGACTGTACCAGTTTCTAGGCAGCCATGTAGAATAGATCTAAATCAATGTGTAATTAGCTTTTAGCATTTGCATTTTATGTGTGTTCTGTGTTAAAAAGTAGTATAGGGTCAGCACTAACAGATATAGGGTTAGTCAGTGCACTCTGACTTTTATAATTGGGTTTGAAGTGCTGTAAATTTTTTATGTGTTCCACCGTACTGCAACAGAAGAGTTGATTGCCCTATGGGGCTATACCCATGGGAGCGGACATCAAATCCAAATGCAGAAATAATGTTCATCTTTGCGTTAAGCATTTATGTCTGCTCCTGTGGTTACAGAGCCATAGGACAGCCTTCGATAAATTCACTTTTATGGAAAGCAATTAAAAAAATGCCCTTGTGTGTGTAGCATACATTGCCCCTTTAATGCATTACACATGTATCAAATAAAAAAAATTAGCAGTTTGTTTACATGTGAACCACACAGAAACTAGCATCACAAATGGATACATACATGTAAATATTGGGCAGAAATCAACCATTTCTTGTACAGTTGCTGCTCTATACATACATTATGTGTCAATAATAATATCTGGATAATACCCTACATTTAACTTCTGTCATTTGATTTTATTGGAGGTTGCAATACAACTTAAAAACCCAAAATATAACTCTGCTTTCCCCCATTCTGTATATATATATATATATATATAGGTTGGAACAGATAAGCAGCACAATAGAAATGAATCAGGATGCAGCCAAGCCAGTAGAAACTCCATTTAGTTTTATTCAGAGTAACAGGAGAGAAGAGATAACCTTTATCTCCCAGCTCATAACAAATAATGAATCTGCATATCTGCACAGCCATTCACTATAACAGGCAATGGCTCATCTACTCAGTAAGTTCTCTTATCAGAGCTTTATAGAGGGCCATATTTTGTACTGTAAACCTACACAAATAAGTATTACTCTAGTTGTGTTTATGGATAACTGTTTTCCATTCATAAACTCTCTCTATATATTGTATATACATAATACTACACTGTGCTGTGATTCAGATGGTGGCACTGATATGTTATTATGAGATTTAGAACCAAGGTAACAAGGCATGTTTTGTAAGTATTCTACAGGAAGTTAAACATTTTTCCATTAAAAACGTGTATGAGCAAGGCAGCATTATACCCAGAGGTAAGCTCTGCTAAACTTTAATAACTCTGGGGTTGGCTATTCACAAAAGTAAAGTCCAATTGGATTAAGAAAGATTAAGTAGTGTAAAATTGTTGTAAAAAAAAGGACGTCATGCAGGGGAGTTTACAAAAGAAGTGTTAAGAAGAAATTTATGTTAAACTGGAGAAAAATTTTGGGTGAGCTAGAAAATTGTTGAATAACACCTTAAAAGCCTAAAATATCTTTGTTTTGTCTTGTCAGTAAGAAGTTTTATTACATTGACAGCGCATTAGCGCAAAGTATAAAATTCGCAAACGGCCTTCCGCTGGCGGAAGTGGTTGCTAAACAGTTTCCCGGTTCGCAAAAGGTATATTGCATACGCGCAAAGCTAAATTTGTTTGCGCAAAGGCTTAACTTTTCACATTGCGAATAGTTTTTGTTTTACATTCCCATATATGAGAGCTGAAAAGCAGGAAGTCGTGTTCTGGCTATTATGTTACACATCCAGTCACTCCAGCCTTTATACGTTACATTTTTGGCTAACTAACTATATTAGATACATTTCTTTTAAATTGCACAATATATCTATTTACCCAGTTTTTATTATTACAGTGAATTGTTCCTTTAAGATGCTAAAAGAACATTTCAGTGTGTTTTCCAGTTCACCAGTTTGCCGAAATGGAGGGCAGTTTGATAAAAAGCTAAATAAAAAAAATTGTAATAAAGATATTAAAAAAAATAAAAGACCTGTTGCAAATTGTCTCTAAATATCACTCTCTTACTTGGACTCTCATACTAAAAAGTTAATTCAAAGGTTAACAACCTTTTGGGGATTTCCCATAACAGGTAGGGTTGCCACCTTTTGCAAAAAAAGGTACCGGCCGGTGGGGGGCGGCGTAAAAAAGGGGCGGAGAGTGACTAAAAAATGGGCGGATCCTGATGTCACAGGGGCAGAGCCAGAGCTTGCGATGGACTGAAGATGGTGAGAAAGGTAAGTTTCAATTGAAATCAGGGCAGGGCAAGGGCCTTTTTTAATAGGTATTACAAATTTACCGGCAGCTACATTGCCGGTGAATTTGTAATACCGGCTGGGTGGCAACCCTAATAACAGGACAAATGCCTACCATTTGCCTCTATGCCATTCCACAGCTATAGATCTAGGTTGTAATATTTAGATTGTAATTTTGTAAATTGTAAATAATTTTAATATCACTGATCACTTTAAGCAGGAACTTCTGGTTTTAGACAGGCTTTGATAACTTCTATGACAATTTGTGGAGAGAAGGGCAAGAAGTCTTATGATGATGATGATTATGATTATTATCAATAATAATAATTCAAAACTAGGATAGTTATTAGGAGCAGCAAACATAAAGTCTGTAATCTAATCTATATTAAATACCAAAATATTAATGTAATAGCATGAAGGGGAGAAGCTCCAGCTTCTAAGAACTACAAATGTCAGGATCCATAGTTGGCCAGCTGTGTGCCTGTTGCGAAATTCGCAAATTGGCGAAAATACGCCAGCGAATTTTCGGCAGGTGAATTTTCGCTGGCATTTCGCGAATTTATTCACCGGCGGCGAATAGCTGGAATTCGCACCTGGCGAATATATTCGCCTATCACTAGACATGAACTTTCAGTACACTGAATAAAAATCAGATTCAGCCAATTAACAAAGTAAGCGGCTTCTGCAACTTCTTTTTTCCTCTGCGCAAAAAAACAAATCTATAATTTTTCCAATATTCTCTGCATTATCATCATATTAATCCCAGTGAAACTTAATACAATAGACAGCTTGAGCAGTTACGGAAAAACAGTTATGTTGAAGGAGCAAGGTAATGAAAATAAATCTTTTTTATTTATTTTCCGATTTTAACTTATCGGTCCAGTGAACCTGCTTTCCACGGTTCAGCTAAATTATGGGAAATAAGCATATTACATATGAAGAGCTCATTCCTTCAGCAGGGAATGTAGGGTGTCTGTAACGAAGGGGAGAGTACTCTAGTTTTTTCTTCACTGCCTGTGTCCTTGTATGTCTGGACTGAAATTGATGGATGAGTGTACAGTCTGCATTTTAAACAAACTAAGGGCAGGGGCACAAGCAGATTCGGGGTCGCCTGGGGGCTAATCGCCTCTTCTTCTGGGCGTAAATCTCCCCGAAATGCTTTCCCCCTGCCTTCCGTCTTCTAAAATGAAAAATGGCCTCTGTGAATGCACTCGCGGCACTTCGATTTCTGTAGTCGCCCCGAAGTTTCTTCGTGAGGCAACTTTGTAAATCGAAGTGCCGCAACTGCATTACCGGAGGTGATTTTTCATTATAGCAGGCGGAAGTCAGGGGAAAGGCAGTTCGGGGAGATTGTCGCCCAGAAGAAGAGGCGATTAGTCTCCATGCGACTTAATCTCCCCGAATCTGCCTGTGTGCCCCTGCCCTAAAGAAATTCCCTTGAAAATGTATTTATAAATAGGGAGGAAAGTCAGTGCAGCTTTGGTTGATGTGGTTTTCAGAAAACAGTGAGAAAATTTGGGATTTTTATAAACAATTGCCTCAATGTTTAAATGTTTTTTAGTAGACCTTAAAGCAGTGATCCCCAACCAGTGGCTCGTGGGCAACATGTTACTCACCAGCCCCTTGGATGTTGCTCCCAGTGGCCTCAAGCAAGTGATTACTTTTGAATACCTGGCTTGGAGACAAGTTTTGGTTGCATAAAAAGGTGTTCTGCCAAATAGAGCCTCCAGTAGGGTGCCTGTCTACATAGGGACTACCAGATAGCTAATCAAAGCCCTTATTTGGCGCCCACTGGATTGTTTTTAATGCTTGTGTTGCTCCCCAACACTTTTTAGATTTGAATGTGGCTCACATTTACAAAAGATTGGGGACCCCTGCCTTAAAGTATGGCGATCCAAATGACAGAAATATCCATTATCCAGTCAGCACTAGGTCCCCAGCATTCTGTCCCATACCTGTACTTCACGATAAAAATAAAATTGGAGGAGCAGAACTATGCTGCAAACTTAATTTATTAGTATTGCACCAACATGGCCAGCATGCCCTATGTCAATAGTTCTGCTCCTCTGCTTCCTGCAATTTTTATATTTTATATATACATTTTATTGTGCTGAACAGTTGTGTTGGAAGGAGCACAGGAGGATTGCTATATGAGGACCCAATGTAATTGTCATGTCTGCAGTAGCTGCACAATTCAAATTGGTCCATACTTAACTATCCTTTGTACAATCTATGCATTCAAAAGAATGGAGATAATGCAACATATTGCTGAAACAGTGCTGAATTTTTAATTGATTCTATATAGACAGTATCTTATGTCCATGAGATGAAGCTTATATTATATTTTTATTTTCATAGTTCCCCTTTAACGCAGACTCTGCATCTGCTTTCAGTAAAGTTTTGTAGCCCCAATTTGCTCTGGTAGTTACCTGCACATCTTTTGGCAGAATAAGCTCCCAGCTTTATGTTATGCCCATAGCTTTAAATGCCTTCCTGTAAATGAGCGAATATTTCATTCTAATACCTTACAGTGCATACTGCTGTCTCATAACTCCTGGATAAATGAGAGGAAACAGAAAATTAAAAGGAACCCTGTGAAGTTGAAAAGAAAGTGACTTGTTTCTTTTGTCGCCAGATTCAAAGCTGCAAGACTTTGAGACAAATTACATAATTGTCTTAGTGCAAATTTTCTGTAATTTTAGATTAGCATTAAAACATTGCACAGAGAGCAGTGTGAGATACAGAAAGTGGGTCAGTGCTGTGCGTAAGTGGCAGACGGAGAGACAGGTAAAGCAGAGCAGAGAAACTGCAGCAAATGAAATGTTATGTGTCGAATTGTCACATTTTGTGCATGAAATGAGTCATTTTAACACAAATTTATTTTCAACAAAGCTTGGTCATTCTAACCTAACATTGGGTTAAAAACACAGCTTGATAAAGGGGTTAACTGCATCTTAATATACTAAATATGCCATAAAGGGAGAATATGGAAAGGTTCAAAATGATCTGATGCCATAGTCACACTGTTTGGAAAGGAAAAAAGCTAGAAAGCTTTAAAGGGATCCTGTCCCTTTTCAAAATGCATCAGTTAATAGAACTGTTCCAGAAGAATTCTGCATTGAAATCCATTTCTCAAAAGAACAAACAGATTTTTTAATGTTTCATTTTGAAATCTGACATGGGGCTAGGCATATTGTCAATTTCCCAGCTGCCCCAAGTCATGTGACTTGTGCTCTGATAAACTTCAATCACTCTTTACTGCTGTACTGCAAGTTGGAGTGATATCACCCCCTTCCTTTACCCCACTCAGCAGCCTAATAAAAGAACAATGGGAAGGTAACCAGATAACAGCTAACCCTAACACAAGATAACAGCTGCCTGGTAGAACAGCACTCAATAGTTAAAACCCATGTCCCACTGCGTACTATTCCGTTACATTGAGAAGGAAAAACAACAGCCTGCCAGAAAGCAGTTCCCTCCTAAAGTGCTGGCACAAGTCACATGACCAAGGGCAGCTGGGAAATTGACAAAATGGCTAGCCCCATGTCAGATTTCAAAACTGAATATAAAAAAATTTCTTTGCACTTTTGAGAAATGGATTTCAGTGCAGAAGTCTACTGGAGCAGCACTATTAACTGATGCGTTTAAAAAACATTAAAAAAAATTTCCCATGACAGTTTCCCTTTAAGAAAGATCTAGGAAGGGTTGGGTGATGTCCAGTGAAATTGAGGGGTCACTTTCCAGCTGTTAGCTTTCAGCCCTCCCACCTACTCCTGGCATAACATTTGGGGAGGTTGGCAGGATATTCCGCTTCATAAAATTATATTAAAGCAGGAAAATTAATTTATCCAAGGAATAGTTTCTAATTGCCATTAGGGGTCCCAAAGGACATTTTTGTAATTATAAAATGCAGATAAAGAGATGCAGATTTTTTTTTTAATTACTTGTATGGGATCTGTTATTCAGAATGCTTGGGACCTGGGGTTTTCCATAATTTGGATCTTCATTCCTTAATTCTACCAGAAAAGCAACATTAAATCAACTCAAATAGACTGGTTTTGCTTCCAATAAGGATTGATTATATCTTAATGTAATCATTTGCAAAGTATTTTTTATTAGAGATAAAGGAAATTATTTTCAAAAATGTGGATTATGTGGACAAAATGGAGTCTATATAATGTATTTATTTATAATAGACAGTTCTAAAAAAAAGTTTTGTAATGTTCTAGTTCAGTACATGGCATATTTAATAATAAGGTATGGGACCTGCTTTCCAAAATGCTTGGGACCTAGGGTTTTACATTTAAGTCTGCTAAAAAAAGCATTTAAACATTAAATTAACCCAGTTGGATTGCTTTACCACCAGTAAGGACTAATTATATATTAGTTGGAATCAAGTACAAGGTACAGTTTTATTATTACAGTGATAAAATAAACAATTAAATTTTTTTTAAATTCAAATTCCCATTTATTCCTATAACACCGAGCTTTTTTGATAAAAGGTTTCCAGACAACAGATCCTATACTTGTAAATAAAAGATGCAAACATCACTAAGGCAGTAAATAAATTAATACATGCAGGTTTAGGGTTTGAACTCAGCAAGGAGGGAGGCATTCAAAAGAGAGCCTCTTTGCAGAAATAATGTAAGGATACCCGATATATATTTGTACCTTACTGTTAGTCCTGTCTAAAGTTTGCAGATGTGACCCTTGGGTCTGCATGTTATCCACTTGTTGCCAGAGTTCTGCACAGATAGGTTTATTAGTAGCTTGCTCACTTATACTGCACTGGGTGTTGATTGACAGAGACACTACAACTGTTCAGTGTACAATTTAGCTGAACCCTGTTGCACCCAGACATATACATGATCCAATTTAAACAGTAATCCCCGACCAGTAGTTTGTGAGCAACATGTTGCTCTCCAACCCCTTGAATGTTGCTCCCAGTGGCATCAAAGCAGGAGCTTATATTTGAATTCCAGGCTTAGAGGCAAGTTTTGGTTTTATAAAAACCAGTTGTACTGACAAACAGAGCATCAAGGTAGGCTGCCAGTCCACATGGGGGCTACTAAATGGCCAATCACAGCACTTATTCGGCACCCCAGGAACATTTTTCATGCTTATGGTGTTCTCCAACTCCTTTTACTTCTGAATGTTGCTCACAGTTTCTAAAGGTTGCCACATTCAACCGTAAAAAGATTTGGAGAACAACAACAGCATGAAAATATCATTGGAGTGCCAAATAAGTTCTGTGATTGGCCATTTGGCAGTCCCTATGTGGACTGGCAACCTACAGGAGCTCTGTTTGGCATTAAATCTGTTGTTATGCAACCAAAACTTGCACACTTGCTCAAAGCCTGGAATTCAAAAATAAGCACCTGCTTTGAGGCCACTGAGTCCTGCAGCAGGTTGGATACCTGTGGATTACCCGCAAAAAAGTGGGTACCCTGCGGCATGAGGGTAAGATTTTTTTCAGATGCAGGTATAGATGTGGGCCTGTGGGTTGCAGATCTCATACAATTTCTAATCTTATGTTATATTGTCTATATTTGACTCCTTTTAAAATTTTACAAAACTTTTCTATCTCTGTCCACTTCTTATGATGTCTCTTCTGGTTTGCAGAAACAGCGCTTTCCTGTTTAATGATGGTAGGTGTGTTGGTTTGTGGGCTGGATTGGGTAGCGGATCCAAGTGGGTAAACTTGCTGATTTTGGTTCTGGTCATGGGTAGTGATGGGCGAATTTTTCGCCAGAGGCGAATTCGCGGCGAATTCCCGCGATTCGCCACTGGCGAATAAATTCGCGAAACGCCAGCGAAAATTCGCCCAAAAAAATTAGCCCATAAAAACGAGTCGCTCTTCGTTTCTGATGCAACGCGACGAAAACGACATCACGCGCCGAAAACGTTGCAAATTTGCGAAACGAGTTGCGTTTTTGATGGGCGTCGCGTTGTTTTCTACGCGAAAACAACGTGACGCCCATCAAAAACGCAACTCGTTTCGCAAATTTTTTCGCCAATTCGCTCCATATTTTTATGAATGCCTAAAATGGGTAGTGGTAGTCCCAACAGACACTACACTATTTTGGGCTGTCCAGTTAAAGGAAAACTATACCCCCAGAATGAATACTTGAGCAACAGTTTATATCAAATTAAGTGACATATTAAAGAATCTTACCAACCTATATTTTTAAATAAATATTGTCCTTTTACATCTCTTGCCTTGAACCACCATTTGGTGATGGTCTGTGTGCTGCCTCAGAGATCACCTGACCAGAAATATTTCAACTCTAACTGTAACAGGAAGAAGTGTTGAAGCAAAAGACACAACTCTGTCTGTTAATTGGCTCATGTGACCTAACTTTATAGTTTTTTTGGTATGTTTGTGTGCACCGTTGAATCATCTGATCCCAAGAGGCTGTCCTTATTTTTTAAAATGGCTATTTTCTATTTATGATTACCCAATGGCACATGCTACTAAAAAAGTGTATTATTATGAAAATGGTTTATTCACATGAAGCAGGGTTTTACATGAGTTGTTTTATGCAATATCTTTTTATAGAGATCTACATTGTCCGGGTGGTATAGTTTTCCTTTAAGCTATACATTCAAGCATCTCTCTATATCTTTATATTTCATGTTGGTAGAGGTATACATGATACAGCCATACCATATAATAAAATACAGGAATGTCACCTGTTAACCAGAAACCTGTTATCCAGAAATCTAAATTAAAGAAAGGCCATCTCCCATAGACTCCATGTTATCCAAATAATTGAAACTTTTAAAAATGATTTCCTTTTTCTTTGTAATAATAAAACAGTACCATGCACTTGAGCCAAACTAATATATAAATAATTCTTATAAAATGCAAGAGTAGCCTGTTTTTATTTAATGTTTATATGATTTTCTTGTAGATTTGGGACCCCACGTCCCAAGCATTCTGGATAACGTACCGGAACCTGTACATATTTAATGGTCTGCATATGGGGTCCCCAAAGACAAGTATCCTTTTGCAAGTTTATAAACAAGTTTATATCCCCAAATATGTTTAGTTATGTCATGCAGGAATATTTGTTCTAAATGACAGTAATCATCCGCTTAATAGCTACCATTCATACAAATGACACATTATTCTATTAATACAGAGCCGATCGACGATGCAGAGTTTATTGTGTGGTGTCCACTTCTACTCATTTCGCTTTTCTCCCCTCCGAGCCTTGATCTATTTGCACATAAACTACTTCTGAGGTTACAAAAGCCACTGCAAATCCCTCTGTAAATGTAGACGTTTTATATTGGATTAGCAAAGGCCACTTGTACGGCCCCCGCTTGTACTGTTCTTTCGTATTCCTCTGAACCAATAGCGGGGGAAAAAAAAAATACCCATCAGCTTATTATAAATGTAAAGGTTACACAAGAGAAGAATGATTGGAATTACAATTACTGAAATCAATAACACTTTTCTTCCATTTTGTTTGGAAAAGAAAGAAAATTACCTTCTGCAGTCAGAAGACCAGTGTCATTATTTGGTGTTATTATTTGATATATATTTAACTTTCTGATGGCTGTTAGGTCAGATTAGAGATCCTTCACTGAGGCTGACATTAGCTGAATTGTATCTAGTTGAGCTGTGTTTGTCCTGTTAGTCTAAGTGCCTTGCCTGATGTTTAGAGGGTGACACGTGCTTAAAGCTGACACATTTATATTTAACTCCACTGCCACTACTGGAAATGGGCACTGCTTATAGTCTAATGCCAAGGGTTATAAATGTCACCCTGCAGCCTGAAGTTACTGACACATTTGATCATGTGATTCCTGTTATTTTCTGGATAAGTCACAGTATCTAAATGCTGGGATTTGTCAAGGAATACTTCTTTTTATAGACAAAGGCAATCACTATGAATACAGATGGAGCTAATGCTATATACACATTTATCTCATGTCAATACATTGGAACAGATCATTAACATACCCTTTTCTAATGGAAGAATGATGGAACATATTCTGCCATGGTGTCTTATGTGACAGCCCCCTGGGATCGTGTGATTCACATTGCACATAAACATACCAAACCAACTACAGTAGAGCTCTCATTTTACGTTTTTCAGGGGACCAGAAAAAAATGCTGTAAAATGAGGGAAAACTTAAAATGGGGGTTCTACTGTATACTTGTTAGTTCACATGAGCCAATTAACAGAGAAAATACTGTAATTTGCTTCCACATGTCCTGTTACAATAAGAGCTGCAGTATTTCAGTATTTCGCTGCAAAAAATGATCAACATGACCTATAGGTAACTTTTATTGTACATTCATATTTTAAAAAGCAGTTTTTTGGTGTCAGTATCACTTTAAAAGCTGAGGAATACAGGAAAATATTATGAAGTTATTAGCTGCTGAGATAGCTAGAATGTGGTTGTTGCCCTACAGAAATTCTGTTTCCACTGTCCTGAAAAGTGGGATGATTAGACATTAGGGGTATAAAACCTTCATTTAAATTAAAGATGCTCATAGTGTTTCTTTGAACACTGCAGTTCTCAGAGATATGCCTACATTGTAGTAAAGTAGCCTCTATGCCACCAGCATTGCACAATATCCCAAGCATGGAGATCTTGACAACTTAAATATGTGAAATAAATGTCTTAAAAGAGCTAACAAAGGTAAACTGCAAACACGTTCATGAACAACAAATCCTTTAAATTTATGTCTGTGGAATGACTCTGTCCAGAGCAGAGAGACAGATATGCAGATGGAGCAATGGGTACTATATTTTTAGAACTCTCAGAAATATAGATTTTATATGCTGAATAAGGTCATGTTATATTTGTCACAAGGCAATTAAACATATGTTGAGCCATCTTGATCACATCAGACATACCTAGTTCTCTGTCTGTACTCCCTGGAGCACATGTAGCTTCTGACCACCTCCTCTCTTCTCCTCTCATCACTTCAGCTCATTCTAGTCAGACTCTCTCAAACTTCAGCTTTGCTCTGGAACTCTCTGCCTTGAGCTGTCAGACTTTCTCCTTCTTTCCAAACTTTCCAAACTAAATGCTCCCTAAATGCCCACCTTAGGTGTGGCTTATTTGGATAAAATGGAGTCTATGGTAACAGCCTTTCATTAATTCTGAGCTTTCTGGATAATCGGCTTC
Organism: Xenopus borealis; assembly: GCA_024363595.1. NCBI lineage: Eukaryota > Metazoa > Chordata > Amphibia > Anura > Pipidae > Xenopus > Xenopus borealis. The sequence goes on from CM044438.1 coordinate 114,375,232, forward strand.
TGGATAACATATACAGTATATCATTCTTCTGGAAGAATTCTAGTTTAATTGTTGCAGAATGAATTCAGGAAAAGCAGTAGCTCATTGCTGTATTTTCATAGCCAAGGATGAGCAAAGTATAACAGGGCTTTATTAGCAGGTTCATGCAGCCATTACACAGCAATAACAAACTATCCTTCTTAAACAGTATAGACAATACTGTGTATACACAGCATAACTCGTGTGCACAATGACCTCTGCAGGCCATTCAAGTGGTGTAGTAAATTTAGATTGTCCTTGTTTCAGTATTCCTGGTTACTTAATTCTGACTAAAGATCCAAGCTGAAAGTGTACTTCTCTTGCCCTCCATTTTCTATCAGTATAAGCCTTGCATTTGGGTTGTTGACATTTGACAATGTCAGCAGTAGATGATTTGTAGGAACAGTAATTTAATGCGCATCTGTCTGCCATGTAATAATTCAGCTAGAGATGCTTGGGCTGTTGCATGGCACGTTGCTCTGCAGTTATGTAGTTCCTGTGAGACAGCCTCACTTTTAGAGTAGGGCAATCACCTCAATTTCTGGTGCACTGGTTTTACATCTGGTCTCAGCTTAACTTTGTGTACAAAGTTCTTTGCACAACCCAATGAAGTGTCACTTAGTGGTGAAATTTTAGACATTGGCTGTGTGGCAGGCACTGATGCTGTAGTAATGAGACCATCAACTAATTGTAGGTTTAATACAGCAAAGAGCTCCTTTCCAAGTATAGCAGTACCCTTATTCACAATGTAAAAGTCACATTTTGCAGTATTTGTTTCAATTGTACAGTCACTGGCAAGCAACCAAGCACAGGTATTGGATCCTTTAAGTAACTAATCAGTCTCAAGGCAGGTGCAACAAGCATATCTTTTGCAAAGTATTTCAAGAAAATATCCTTTGGTAGTATAGAAACAGCTAGACCTGTATCAAACATCAGGTTAATGAAGTGTCCCTTCCCAGCAGAAGCAGTATTGACATTAAACCTACCTTTGAGCATTTGAGGCACTGTACAGCTTTTGCAGGACATGTAGTATAATTTGCTGTGTGTTGTGTTGAACCACAGCAGAAGCAGTATTTTTTATTTGCTGCACGGTTTTGCAGTGAATCCCTTTCCTTAGCACTATGACTGTGCATTATTAGGCTGTAGTGCTGGATTCACAGTCTGTATATTCCCAGGAGTTCCCTGACTGAGGGTTTTAGCCACTGCTGTTTCAATTTGGCTGGCAATAGCCTTTGCAAGGGTTAAATCCTGCTCTAGGAGCCGTCTCTCTCTAATGCGATGTGAGTTTGTTTTTTCCACTATTTGGTCTCTTCGCATTTCATCTGTTACTCATAGGTAACAACCAATTCTCTCAAAGCTGCTACAAATTGTTCTGTGGATTAGCCATTACTCTGTCCACATTGGCGGAATTTATATCTTTCAGCAACCACATTTACTCTTGGAACAAAAAAGTTCTGTAAGAGCAGTTTCATAAGTTTCATCAGGTGATGGTAATATATAGAATATATGCTGTCTCTCTGCCACAAGGCAGTGAATAAGTAAAGCATGCATTCTAGCAGCAGAAATCTCCCCTTTGTCAGCGGCAATAATGTAATTTTCAAACTTACGGATCCAAGCAGTAAAAGGTATGGTAGGCTCACCAGGGTTTGGAAGAAAAGCTGCAGGCTGCTGCAGAGATAGAAGAGACATCTCATCGTCAATTTGTTGTATTTTGATAGCCGAGGATGAGCAGAGTATAACAGGGCTTTATTAGCAGGCTCATGCAGCCATTACACAACACAAACTCTATCCTTCTTAAACAGTATAGACAGTACTGTGTATACAAAGCATAATTCGTATGCACAGTGACCATTGCAGGCCATTTGTATAAACACAACACTCAAGTTTCATACCACCCAACTAGGCTGAAAAAATTGGGAACCCCCTAACAATTTTCTATGGTTCGGACACATAGAATTCTAACACAGAGCCCACACAGGAGGATTCTCATAAATAAACCTTGATTTTGCAAACTATAAACCACTATAAAGCTAAAACTGACACAGAACATTACAAAGCTGTAAAAAGATAAGGTAGGTAGCAGCTAATTGATATTGATCCGGTATTAATTTGAACAGTTGACAGCATCTCAGTCAGCTAAATCACCACCCGAGAGATTTTAGAGTAACACCGTTTTAGCAGCATCTTTATTTGCCAAATAGAATATGAGAATTATGGCAGCAATGTTGTGCTTGGAAGAAAACACTGGATTATTTACAGGTTATGATACCTCTTCTTGGATCAACATCTGAATTATAGATGGAAGCTGCTGTATAGCTCCATACAGGAGTTCTGAGCAGTTCCTTTGCAGAGCAGCCCAAATATATATATATTTTATTTATCTGCCTAGTCAAGGATATTGTAAGCAGTGGAATGTTTAAACACATGCATGCTCACATCAGGAAGCTAATTAAATATGCAATGAGAAAAGCCTTCAGAGCCATTGACCATAAACCAACATAGTAATGTATCTTACACAGATTCCTGTTTAGGGTGCAAAATGTGTTTACAAGGCTAGAAAGCCAGACAAGTCCAGTATGGCATGGACATATAGAGATACCTTAAAAATTATTAGATAGTCATGTCTGAAAAATATTTTGCTAAGGAGCAGGATTGCTATGTAACAAGCTGCCATTTGACTGACCTGTCCCTTTACAGTTCATAATACATTTTAATATCATCTGTATTTCAGGTGCAACAGATACACAAAGACCATTGGGAATTTATTTTCATTAAGAACTTAAGGCTGCAGGCTTGTCGGGCATACTTTACTGTATGTCAGTTTTCACTCTTAAAAGAGAACACTATTCCATTGAAAAGGCACCAGTCTTCTACCGCTTTGGCCCTTTATAACTCTCGACCTTTATTAGGAATCTTTTCCCATTGGCAGGGTAACTATATTCTTTAGGTTTGGCTCTTTATGTAATTCACACCCTTCTTCCATTGACAAATCAGCTGTCTTAAAATTTGGCTCTTTATGTTATTTTTCACCCTATATTCTGCCTCCCTTTCTAAGCATTGAAAGTGTGATCTCTTTAACTTATCTCTTATATCTTAAGTTATCTTGATATAGTAATAACTTTCAACCTCAGGAATGTCAGCAGACAGTTTAACTCAATCAAAATGGCAGATAAGAAAAGGTTGCAGGTGCACACCTGGTCTCTCAAAAACCTATACGGTGCTTGGGGTATAGGAGGACGGCCCCTCCAGCAATCAGGTCAACAAATTACTCCAGCACTCATTTCTGCATAAGGGATATACCCGTGTTTAATGTCAGCCAAAAAAGGTTACAACGTTTCGGGGGCGTACCTGACGAAGGGGTACGCCCCTGAAATGTTGTAACCTTTTTTGGCTGACATTAAACAAGAGTATATCCCTTATGCAGAAACGAGTGCTGGAGTAATTTGTTGACTCAATCAGAATGGCACCTTGAAGATGGTTGAGGAGTTTATTTCAAACTTTGAAGATCTTGACAACAGCAAACATTCAAATAGGTAAAAAGATTATAATAAGATCTACTCTAGCAATAAACATGCAGTTTAAAATGGAGCCTTGCATATACTACTGGACTAGTGGAGTAAACCAAATGGACAGATATCAGAGGGGACAACAGGAGGGGAGATGGGCCAAAACAAGGAAAAGCAAACCACTAAATAAATTATGCATGTGTAACATGACACACTAAATGAGAAATTTCTTCTACTAACAAGGCACCTTTCATCTCCAACTCTGGCTCTGGGGTAGTCCTATTGGCTGTTCAGTTTGAAAACACATCATTATACTCTAATGAAGCAGTTCCCCCAGTGGCCTATTTGTCATAAAGGGGTTAGAATGAGTGAAATGGAACAATTACTTAAATTTACAAGTAAACCTTATAGCTTTATGAATGCTTATGAAATGGACATTGCACTGACCAGTATGCTTTCAATTGTTAGTATGAAAACAGTTATTGAAAACCAATACCAAGAAGTGTCATATTGGGATGCAGAGGTCAACCAGAAAACCTGGGACCACAGACCCACTCCCTTTACTACCCTCTGTCCTCTTCAAACCGTCTCTTTATTCTCATAGAGAAATGGTTAATGACCAAGATATAAACATACAAGGGTAAAATGGCTGGGTGACCAAAACTGATCAATAAAGGGTAAATGTAAAGGGTAAAACAACTTTTCTGTCCTTGAGTATTCAGATAAACTCAGATAAATGCTAAGTGATTTAGATATTTATCCCACCCATCGAAGTAACCAACAAAGCTCCTATCTGGAAAAGAGAAAACTAGCTGCATCCCAGGCTGCTGATCTAATTGTCTTACTATAATTGTCTTATAGTTATCAAGACCCTCTTGAAATTCAATGATTTCATATTAAAAGAAAATTGAATGTTTTATTTGTTCCCCTTATTATATATATTGTCATTCCAATGGTTATGTTGCCTTGACTTCCATCCCCTCCTGCAAGGGTTCATCACAGATTTTTATTGTGTTCCCCTTAATATTCCTGTAATGATCCCTTGCATCCTTGTACCTGTCGTTCAATCGCCCTGACATTCACCATGTGTGTATTTCACCTTCAAAAGTACAAAGACTCAGCAAAGGCAAGCTCTTTGCTCAGCCCCCAGCTGATAAGGTTCAAAGGCAAATCATCTTCTGAAAAGCCTACAGCCTGTACTAAACAGAAGCACAAACTACATTTAGCTCCCAGCTGTTATCTCCCACCACACACAAGTCACAGAAAAAGTGAGGACTCTGCTGTTCTCACAAGTTTACCACCTAATTTCAACTTCCTCAATCCTAAGATGTCAGTTGTAAGATGCTGTGCACTCTATTTTCAAATGGCATTTTTAAGGCACCACAATGCTTGTATTCCTTCCATCATGATGGTTTTAAACAACCCCTGAAGATACAATGAAATAGACCAAGGCCGCGGAGCGGAGTCTGTAAGTGGGTTTCAAGTTGTTAACGTGCTTTTCTATTGCATTATTTGTCATGTCTACTGTAGCGATTGTATTTATTTTTCTCTGCGTGATTTTTTTTCATTTATTCCCTCCCATTGCCTGTCTTTCAAGTACAGCAGAGGGGAAGATTCCGATGTGAAGCTGTCAGCATGTTAAAGTCCTAGGGGGGCTTTATACAGGAGTTAAAAGAAAGCACTGAGTGCAGCCAGATCTGCAGTGTTGTACTAGTTGGGCAAAAAATACAGGTATTAAAAACATATGCAATTGTGTATTGATATTGTTTTGCTCACATTATTTAAAAAACCAGAATATCTGGACACCCTCTAACGTTTATATTAAATGGTACACATCATAGAGCCATGGGGCCCAGGCTGCCCTAAATGCCCATGGGGACAACCTTTGTCCCCCCTCCAGGGAAGAGATATTTTAAAGATCTTTTTGCTGAAACTTGTATAAAGAAAAATTACATTTCTTTACCCAAAATCTATGTTAGAACTGATACATTCCTGTTTCTCTTCTGGTCTTGGGAATGGAGTAGTATGAAAAAGAGTTTGCTGCGATGCCCTTTGACTTCTACCTACACAGGTGAACAAACATGTCAGATTTGACAACACGTGTAGAATTGTTCCTCTTTGGGACTGGACAACAGTTACATATAAATTACCCACATGTATGATCTCACTCCAAACTTATTATAACATCATTATAAAATATATACATTTAAAGGGGTGGTTCACCTTTAAGTATGCTTTAGAAGGGCCAATTCAAATCATTTTTCAGTTGGTCTTCAATATTTATTTTTTATATTTTTTTAATTAATTATTTATATATTCCTCTTTCCAGCTTTCAAATGGGGATAATGGACCCCATCTAAAAAAAACAAATGCTCTGTAAGGCTACAAATTTATTGTTATTGCTACTTTTTATTTTTCATATTATTATTATTATTAGGTCCTCACTTAATTATATTTCAGTCTCTCATTCATATCAGTGCATGACTGCTAGGGTAATTAAGAACCTAGCAACCAGATGGATGAAATTGCAAACTGCAGAGCTGCTGAATAAAAAGCAAAATAACTCAAAAACCACAAATAATAAAACCAGAAAACCAGTTGCAAATTGTCTCAGAATATCCCTCCCTATATCATACTAAAAGTTAAAAAACTCAAAGGTGAACAACCTTTTTAACAAACTAAGTCCATCAGAGAAGTTTTTCCTCATTTAAGTACAGTAACATCCTTTTCTTGTTTGCAGAGTTTACACTGTAAATAAAATATGATGGAGCGGAACAACCCCTGTACGATTTTAAGAATTAAGAATAAGAGCAATAATCAAATAAATTGTTTTAGTGCCTAGAGAGAATATGATTTGTATCTGCACTGTAGCACCTCCAAAACAATTTGGAATGGGAGCTAACTTCCTATTAAAACAAAGGGGGCAACCAAGAGTGACTTTTTTTCAGCCATTCGTGTCAGGCAACACCATGAACTGGCTGCTTGGATAGCAGAACCTATTATGACAATTTCCAACATACCCAATTCATTAAAATAAAAGTTTGTAGGCTTATGATTTACGGATAATTTATCTGCACTCAAAAATTTTGAAATCTGACATGGGGCTAGACATATTGTCAGTTTCCCAGCTGCCTCAAGGCATGTGGCTTGTTCTCTGATAAACTTCAGTCACTCTTTACTGCTGTACTGCAAGTTGGAGTGATATCACACCCTCCCTTTCCCCCCAGCAGCCTGACAACAGAACAATGGGAAGGTAACCAGATAACAGCTCCCTAACACAAGATAACAGCTGCCTGGTAGATCTACGAACAGCACTCAATAGTAAAAACCCATGTCCCACTGCGTTCCATTCAGTTACATTGAGAAGGAAAAACAACAGCCTGCCAGAAAGCAGTTCCCTCCTAAACTGCTGGCACAAGTCACATGACCAGGGGCAGCAGGGAAATTGACAAAATGTCTAGCCCCATTTCAGATTTCAAAATTGGATATAAAAAATTCTGTTTGGCACCCCCAAGTGCTGCTAGCCTTTCCTTCTCCCATAAGCACCCCCTCCATTCTGACGTATATTTTCTTTATTATATTAGCGTGCTAAGAAATTGTGCAAAACCTGCAGAGAGCAGGCAGAGATTTCCTAAAACCTAACAGTTAGATTCTAATAAGGCTTTCTATCTGTTAGAGTTTTGCACTAATGGAATGTTACTCTACATCTTGTGATGAGAATGAAGTCTATTTAAAAAGACAGACGATTTCCAATGTGCTTTTAAAAACCGTCTGTCAATTAGAAGAACGTCAGAGACTCAGCAGATGGGAAGAGAAATGACAGTAAATGAAAAAGAAAAGGAGGGAGACAGGAGAAAAATGAGAAATCGAACAGAAATGAACACTCCCGTAGATAAAAAAAATAAATGAAAAAAGAGAGACATACAATTAAAAATGGATCCACAAAAGAGAAACAGACAGGTAGAACAATAAGGAACACTGTCTTTTTATGTTGGTTTAATTAGAACTGAGACATTTCAGGGAACATAAACCACTGTGTGGTCTGCGAATTCAAATGGGATCATAGTTTTATGCCTTCAAATGCAAAATTATTCCACAATTTTAATTCTTGAAAAAAGTTTAAGTGCTGCATTAAAAAAAGTTTGTCTAATTAACTTAACATTTTAGTTTCCATTTTATTTTGTTGACAATGTTCAAAATGCTATTGATCCCAATACGTAATCCATGTGCGTTTTGTGCACAATATTCTGTAATCAAACAATTCTAGGTATAGCAAGCAGGATCTGTGACCTTGATATTTTTGGAGCCGTCAACTAGATCTGTTGTGAAAATCTATGAATCATTCCAGGTGAGGAAACACTCTCCTCATTTGTATACAAAACAAAAGGCTTTCTGGGAAGGAAACCCAGTATTAATCCAAAAACACACGCTGATCCACGTGTCTTGCTGATCCACATGGGTTTTTGACGCACAGCCTCATCTGACGTTATCGCACTTAGCGCAAAATATTTAAAGGAGCATCTTCCTTTTCCATGTTGCCCAACATAGGTCTATTTTCATAAGTTCGTGGGTGCGAATTAAAGTCCGATCTACCTGTTCTTGAGCCTGCCTATCCTGACCATTGATCGTTCTTTGACTAATCTCTTGGATTCTGTTACTGTACTGCGATAATGGTGTTTCTGACCCGGCTTGTGACCTCGACTACTCACTTGTCTCCAGAATTTGTAGTGCTCTAACCCTTTGGTATTGACTCGGCCTATGCCTCGACCATGCTCCATGTTTCCCGTTCTTCCCGTACATGTTTGGTGCCCTTGCCTGCCTAGAAGTCTCTCACTGGTCCTCTCACTTCAAGACTTGGTGGCATCTGAGTAGTGGAGGGCTCCTCCCAAATTGAGAGGTGACTGTTATAGACAGAGGTGTGAGCTGAGACCGAGACCTTTTTGTGGGTTTGAGATACAATATGTGACACATACTATATAGGCTAAAACTCACCCACAGGGTTGTTAATCTACCAGTTACTTCAAATCTGGCTGTATGTGGACAACAATCAACTATGATTAAAATAATCACCCAAGTTAAACCATAATTAAGTTGTGGGTGTTTTTTGTTGTGTTCCTGTGATATGTGACTGGATAATGATAATCCCAAAAAATAAATATAATTGTCATTTAAACAGCAGTATGGCTAGAAGTGGTCTCCCTCCCCTTGCACACAGGTTAGACTAGCAAAACACCATCCCAAACACCCACAAAATCCACACAACTTGCTAACACCGCTATCAAACTTTAAGCACTGAAAGATACCTCAGATTCTTACAAATGACAACATTTATTAAAGCATTAAGACTTAATTTATTACATTTTGTATTTAATATTGTAAAGGTATAACAGTATAAATAGTTGTAACAACAAAGGACATACATTAAAATATGACAAACAGTTTAAAAAATAAAAAGGGGAAAAACATGTAAAACCTATATTCAACTCAAAAAATAGAATTTCCTGGTCTGGGATGCAAGGGGAATAGATGGTATTCAGATGGTATAAACTCCTACTGAAATGTGTCCTTCTGAAGGACCCTCACTCCTCCCACTGCTCCCACTGGAATGCTAGAGGGGTATGGCCTAGCAGAACACAGCTGACATTTTTTATGACCTTCTGTGAGTGGGAACTGGAACAAGAATATAATGACCACAAATCCTTATAGGAACATAGTGGAGAAATGATTATAATAATAATTTAGTATTTTATTAATTATGGCTCCTCCATAGATACTAAACATTAGTGATGGGCAAATTTATTCGCCAGAGGCGAATTTGCGGCGAATTCGCGCGATTCGCGGCGAATTCGCGCGATTCGCCGCTGGCGAATAAATTCGGGAAACGCCAGCGAAAATTCGAAAAAAAAATTAGCCGCATAGCGCTGCATTTTTGACGCGACGCGACGAAAACGACGCGACGAAAATGACACGACGCGCGTCGAAAACGACGCGATGCGTGTCAAATTTTTCACCAATTCACGAATTTCGGCGAAGCGAAACGGGGGAGATTCGCCCATCACTACTAAACATCAATAATGTGCCCATATATTCCCATCTGAAAAACTAAAGTTCAAACTTAGTCATGTTTAGATTAGTTTGAAAGCTAATATTGTACTGAACCCATAACCAGTGTATTATACACGACTGGATTATGGGATGATAAATCTGTTTGAGTTTGTGTAATAAGGGTGGCCTCCACTTTACCTATGAGGGGTCTTGATGTAAATTCTAAATTACCCTGTGTAGGCTTTCACTCCCCCGCATGGCATGGCTCTTATGAGTCAGTTATTAGCAAAGGCTTAGAGCAGGGCATCATAGGTTGTGATCCATTTACACACGGCTAATTCCAGACGTTAGTGAGCAGAGGCCTCTGTATCTGAATCTGGCAAAAATGTTTATTGACTAGCTTGGCCTGCTTTATTACTTTTGTAGGCCTGTAACACGATAATAACAGTAGTCAGAGAAACACAAGTTGAATATATAAAAGATATATTGTAATAGATAATCATAATAGGACACTTACTGAAATTGCAAAGAAACATATATGGTATAAATAGACCTGATCTTGTAATCTTTGCTGTTGAAGTAGGTGAATACATAAATACTGAGCAATCTGCAAGTAGGCAACTTAATATCTCTAAAAGCACAATACTTCTCTGTTGCCTCTAATTGCCTTACTTTTTATTTGTAATGTATGTAATCACAAAATTGCACGGTGTACATCGTGAAGATTAGCGTCTTGACAAGAAGTTTTTTTTTCTTAGAAGTGATTTAAGGACCCTCTGAATTTCTTTTATTTGAATTGAATGGAAGTGCAGAGCTTTGGCATCATTTGCCATCAACAAGGTCCCTATGAAGCTCAAGCTTGTGGTGTGGCCCTCTGGAACAGGTTTGCTAATGACAGGAAGAAAGTTATTTAGCTGAAAACTAGAAGATTTAAAAAAATTCATAAAACATTTTCGTAATCACAAATGAATGGGGAAATCTGGAGAATACTTTCAAATTGCTTTACTGAGCCTGAAACATTTTGGGATAGTTTGATATTGATTACAAGCTTGTAGCCTACTTCAGTTCCTGAACTTCAAACTGATTTTTATTGAGTTTTCAGGAGATAACTCTAGATGAGCGTGACCCCATCTGATTCCATAGGGGTCATTTACTTACCCCTGGGTGCAAGTGAAGAGTAGAATCCTTACACTCACTTACATTGCACTTGTGCCCGTGGGGTTGCTGGTCTCTGCATCCTGAGAAAAGAATGACATAGACCACTAATGTCCACCCTGTAGCCTCCAGCTGTGGGTCAACTACAACACCTAGCATTCCATTGACAGTCTATATCTCTGACATGCACAAAAAAAACAACTGCATATTAAACAGATTTCACAGAATGAAATAATGGAGTAGACCACTGGTGTTCAGTGGAAAATTACCTTTGGCTTTTTTCTGAGGCTTTCCCTTTGGCTCCAATTTGGTGGCTTTGTCTTCGGCCCCAGCCCCCATTTGGCTTTGGCAGCAATTCAGCTTCAACTCCCATTCAGCTTCCATTTGGCTTCACCCACCATTCGACTTTGGCTTCGATTCGGTGGCTACACTTCTCTGGCCAATAAATGGCATTTGACTAAATGGCCGGTCCAGGCCTGAGTCCTTTCAAGTGGTATAGTAGTATATCGTATTACATTACTTTTATAGGTTCTAAATTGCACCGTGGGGGTTACCACTAGCAACCAATAGCCAATTATTTTTGACCTATCTACAACAAGCACAATAATAATACAGGTCATGGTGATGACCCAGATGAAGCTTATTTTCTAAATGTGCATCGGTCTGGTGTGTGAAGATAAGATATTTGGCGTAGGGTCAGGAGCAGCAAAAGTAGTTTCATACAACATGGTGAATACTTCGTTGTTAAGCAAATGTGGCTACAGGCACTGAGAGATTTTGCAGTCCATATAATAATAATCATATGCTCAGTGCATTTTATACATTTTAATTCACTCATTTGAATTGGTACATGATTTGTTGTGATTCCCTCCTTGTGTCTTTACACTTTTTTGGCAATTACAAGTATAAAAATGTCTATATAAGAGAGGAAATAAAGCATATTCTGTTAATGATCAGTATGGCAGTTCAGTAACATGTGTTTGAATGAGCTACTGCCAACGATTTGTTAGCCACATAAACTAGAAATTGCATTTAAATATGAATGTATTTTTTGTTGCCATAGAAACATAAAAATAAAACAAATTTCTATGTGAAAATGAATACTATGAGTACTTTACTGATGTCTCCAAACAGTGATACTTTGCAATCGACCTGATAATACCATCAGTCATTTCTCACATCATACAAAAGCAAAGCTTCATCACTAATAGAATTGTTATGAGATTTAAAGTAAAGAGTCAGCAAATACTGTATGAAAAATGCTACAACATATATATATATATTTTTTTTTTTAAACCAAAGTGTTGGCAGCAGGCTAGATATCATAAATCAACAGCATTTGTATTATAATTTTAAGTGGTTTTATATCTGCATTTGACATTTTCGTTAAGCCGTAGCTTTTATTTTTGTAAGTGTAATTGGAATGCTGTGGGTTTTATTGGCATTGGGTGTGTGAATTCAGTCTAAGTTGGTTTAATAATGGAAACAATTGCATCTCACAGACTAGGTTTTGTATGCTCAGATTGCTCAGAGATGCTCCTCTATAATAGCAATGATGCCATGTTATATATTGTAGAAATAATTTATTTTTGTTTTATAGAACCAACATTTAATTTGATGATGTACAACATCTCTTGCCCTGATGGCATAGCAAATAAACCATGTTGCATTAGCAAATTTTTTATGAATTTTGCAATTTGCCAATTTTCACCACAAAAAAATTTGCAGCAACAAAAAATGTAAAAAGTCAAAACAAAAAAGTCATAAAGACAACATTTGTCGTAGAAACAAAATCGTCACTGAGACAAAAAAGTTGCCATAGGAAATAAAATGCCCACTGACTTTAATACATTTGGAGTGAGAAAAAAATGTGTGTTAAAAATTGTCTGATGTAAAAAAAAAAATTGACTTCAATGCTTTCCGTGAATTTTTTGGGATGGATTCGCTCAACGCTAGTTAGTATGAAAAGGGCTACAATGAGCCAAAGAGCCCTTCTCAAATGCAAGACTTGCACTAAGAGCTTTATTAAACAGAATGCATTCATTTATCTCAAGCTACACAAACAGCATTGCCTTAAAGGAGACATATAGGATAAATAAAAACCCCTACTTACAGTATGTAGGCAAATATAAATAATATATGATGTTTGTGTCACATTGTGCTAAAATGAATATTATCTTTGGAAATAGCCCCTCTATTGAAGCTCCCCAAAGATGTTCTCTGGTCCTTTTCCAAGTTTCAAATGAGGTGTGGGAGTGTCCTAGAGGATTCTGCCAGAAGTAGGAGGGGTCAGCTAATCACATTCCTGCAGTCACACAAGTAAAGACAGGCTTCAGTTCCCTATTAGGTCAGCCTAGCTACTGATCCTACTATCCTACAAAGCAGTGTAGGATAGTAGGATAGTAGGATAGTATCCTACAAAGCAGTGTGCTGAGTGCCGCTGGCTCCCCTGCACAGCCTGGGAAAAGAGGCAGCAGGAAGTGGAGCAGATGGGTGGGACTAGTACAGTTTTTGCAGAAATTTACAATAA